>PNEQ01006271.1:0-15620 GCA_003012365.1 Medauroidea extradentata
TAAAACATACGTATTCGGGAATCTCCGACAGCTGTTCGGGAGTTTTCGTACGTTTAAGGCAACTCTACAGACACCCGTGTTCAGAAAATCGCGATAATATTATCTCGATTTTCTTGGAGGAAGATAATTCGTGGTGAAACACAAGCTACTTTATCGAGATTAAAATGGAAGATTAACTTGTAATCTCGATAATGTAATCACGATTTTCTACAAAGTTAATCTTGCATGGTGAAACCGGCCCTTAATGGGATTTACTTTTCTAGTTTTGTTTCCACAAGGCTTTCCCCTTTCATTTCTGAGTTAGCCCACCCCTTTCTCCTTCCTTTATCCCCCTCCCCTCCTCGTCACCACAGGCGGCTGAGTTTCAGAGCATACGTGGGCATGGCAGAGAGTGGGGGGAGTAGTAGAGAATCGTAGTGGTGTGTGGCCGCATGCATAACGGTACCGAGTTAAATGTGCATGCTCACGCATCAGTGGCAAGGCATGAGGTTTAAAGGAGGGGAAGCAACTGGTATAACAACACAAATACCTCTTAATAAAGTGGGGGTCCAGGGGTCCTCCCCCAGGAAAATTTTGATTTCTAGGTGGAAAATGATATTAAACAGTTCTTTGTATCATAACATTGAACATATCTCTGGTATAAATATAAATATTTTTTAAGATATAAGCATTTCTGCCAAGAAAAAAAGAGGTCTAGTTGAACCCCTTCCCGCAACTACATCACTGACTTAACATAATATGTCGACAATGGCCGATATTAAGCAAAAAGTAAGTTGGAATAACTGTTCTATTTTAGTTCATAGCAAAACAATGCTGGTATTTATGATTTGCAGGTTGATAATTAAAGCTCAGTTATATTTTATTTACTTAATAACAAAATAATACATTATAATATGGTTAAATAACAACCTAGGTAATTTTTTTATAACTTAAGTGCGTAGCAACAATAGGAGACCAAATACACATCAGTAGCCAAAATTAAAACAGACACCTGTTTAATCTATACCTATAACTCAATTAAAATGGATGGAATTGTAATTTGTAGAGAGTTTATTAAAATTTCAGAAATTTTATTTTTTTAAGTTACTCAATTTGAAATTAAAAAATTGCCAATTGTCTGAAAATGTTTAAAAATTCAAAGATAATTAAATGCTGTTTTATACATGTCTTGAAGTGTAACTGTTTTTCAGTAAGTCAGTTTTCCTTTCTAGCATAAAACTGTTTTTTTTCCTGTAAATTTGGACTCTGACTTGCAATTATGGAAAAAATATTTTAAAAAAACTAAAAAAAAAAAGTTATTTGCAGTAAAAAGTAGTAGCAATGTGTGTTTACAAAATAAACCATATATATTGTACAATGAACAAATATAAAAATTATTAAACAATTATAATTTTTGGTGAACCACTCCCCCTACCCATTAAAACACAATTGTTTTATCGAAAACAAAGAAAAATAACCACGCATAACTTATTTGAGTACAGGCTTTTCAAAATTAAAATAAAAGGAGATTCTTACTAACATCTTGATGAAAAAATTATGTAGTTGCACATTGTGAAGACACAGCACTTGCATTTCAGAAAGTTGTATAAATTGGATTTAAAAATACTAGACTTATTACCGAAAACTTAATTATTTACGTATAGAAATGCAGCCATGCATGCGCCAATCTGTGTACAAAAGACCAAACAAAAAGCGGTCTATACTTGGACTCCATCGCACAAGTTCTGTGTAACCATTAGTCTAGCCTCATATAGTAAGTAAGTAACTGTTGCTTCCAGCCCTCGCTACAACATGGGTACAATACAGACCCTCGCAACCCGCTTGGCCATTCATCAGCCCCAATAGCCCTAGGGGTCTGGAAGCAGACGACATGACTGCTTACATGGCCAAGTACTTTCACGAGACAAGAGACACCAATATCCTCGTAACTAAATATACCAAGCACTGCTGTGTAAATAAATGATGTTCCACTCTCAAATGTCATATAATTTTATTATTTAGTTGGTGATGAAAAATATTAGGGAAGCAATGCTTCCATTGCTTTCATGGACGCTTCACCCCTGGCACACACTCACCACTTGCAGCATAGCATCAACCTGAGAAGCATCTCTTATCTTAAGGGATATTCAAGGTTCGAGCCCTAAACAAGCAATAGATGAAATTCTCGGGCATTGCATAGCTGTCCTTTATTTCCTTGTAAGATGCCGTTTTACAAATTTACATACACTAAGCAAATATGAGGTGCGTGGCAGCCGATGAAAAGAAATAGAAAGAAAAGTCTGTTTAGCACCTATACTTCACAGCCGGTTCCTTAAAAGAGTTCAATCTGGGATAAGAATATAAACGAGAGAGAAAAAAATTAAGAACAAACATTAAAGTTCCAAATGCAACTCGCAACTTCCACATCGTGATTGCCATTGCTTCGGCCCGCGGAACCACAACAGCCGGCACCTATGTGTGATACCCATCGCTGTGTTTTCCATTTTGCTCGCATTGTCCTGCCACTCTCTACTCCCCGCAACTGTTGTACGTCTACCCACCACGCGGACTGCTCGAAGACTGGGGCGAGGAAGTCGCCTTTGCGGGCCATCAAGATGGCAAGTGGATACTTCTTCCTCTTACTTCCTTTAAGAACTCTTTTAATTTACCAAAACCATTAGCAAACAATTTACATATGAAAGCTTACACATAAATGCTGATACAAAAAAAAATTAGTGAAATTTCATTATAGCTAAGTAAAAAGGCCTTCACCTTTTATATTTAGTTAAATTACATTCACACTCTCGGCTGAGTAATATATTCAGTTGGTGGGC
The DNA here is from genome assembly GCA_003012365.1 of Medauroidea extradentata. Classification (NCBI taxonomy): domain Eukaryota; kingdom Metazoa; phylum Arthropoda; class Insecta; order Phasmatodea; family Phasmatidae; genus Medauroidea; species Medauroidea extradentata. Next base: position 2,814 of record PNEQ01006271.1, read on the forward strand.
AGTCAAGATTCAAGGTGTGCCATGTCCATTCCAACAACAAAAAACCACATTCCAGTGCCCTTTGTCAACCCCACTTGGTGCCAGCCTGTTGCGTCCCTTACCTTCAGCAAGGCTGTAAAATGCACCTTAAAATCACAAACCGCAAATTTAAAATACTGCCAATGATTTTGCAAGAAAAAGGGAATATAATAAAAAAAACATTGGCAAATTTAACAGTGATTAAAACGAAACTAGACAAGTAATAGTAAGTTCAAAATGACTTCACCATAAAATGAACTGACCCACAGTTAAATTTGAAATTTAGTACACCATTGAGATGTATACAAATAAATAATCATAATCAAATCTTAGACACTTATACTCATATCAATGAAAGTTTACACAGCATTAACTTTTCCCTAACAAATGTCATGAGAACTGAGTTAACTGACTGCCACAAATAAAACATTCATACAAAATAAATTTAAAATTAACTGACTACTTCTTTGAACCTGTGTCTTACCCTCCACGGTGATTTTATGGTAAAACAGTTCAACCTTCACTGTCTTAATTCACTTTAACAAGTGGAATTCTGCATGTGTCTAAAATGAAAGCTTTAATAATAACACTAATATAAGACAACAAAAGTTCAATAAGGGAAACACAATTTACTTTTGAAGCACTGTTGCACACGTATCATTTCCTTCTAGGCAGATGAAGCTGGGCGACGACTACACTCTGTGGCCCATAATATGCCAACCGTCTATCAATAAAAATTGTGGTCTTGAAACACTGGTAGCTTTGAAGTGAAAACTGGCAGGTCTTCTGGACATTTTAAAACTTAGAGAAGAAACCAAAACTTAATCAGAAAAAAATGTGTGTGTGTGTGTGTGTGTGCGTGTATATATATATATATATATATATATATATATATATATATATATATATATATATATATATATATATATATACACACATGCCTAAACGCACACCTCCTAAAACCAAATACAAAAATGACTGGTGAGGCCAAGTACTTCACACGACTTGTGAAGTTGGAGCGGAGCGAGCCTGGTGGATGGCGCGTAGCCAGGGCTGGCAGTCGAGTGTCTTGAAGGATCGCGGCCCAGTTGAACTATTTGTTGGAAACGCAAAGGTGTTCTATTGATTCAGCGTCCATGAGTCTGTCTTTCCTTTCATGGAGTTTCAGCGTTTCCAAAACAACATTAAACTGTTCTACAAGAATTCAGGTTGGACATGTGAGCGAGGACAAAGGTAGGGTGACAGCCTTTATGTAATTTTCACTGTGTTCCACAACTCTACGAGTGGCTTTGCTTCACACATCTCTGGTACCTGTGATGCAAATTGTGTTAAGAGAACTACTCTGCACCTAGATTAGAAGTGAATGAGACATTTTAAGAGGAAATGGCAATTGTTTTGAACATTTTTATGAAGTATATTTTGTAATGTAAACTCTTTGAGTACACTCTTGAGCAAGGACCTTATTATCACAACTTTGATCGTTATTGAATGGGACTTATAACTTAAAGATGATAGAGGGGAAGCAAATTGGTAGTGAACACAACAGAATTGTCTTTGTATGCACTAGTTTCTTGATGGTGTCTGAACTGAATATTAAATTGAAAATTTATTGTTATTTTGTGTAATGGGGCGCATGCACGCAGATAGGCCCGAAAGTATTTAGGAGATATTGTCGTAGAGAAGATTAAGGCGTAAAAGAGGTCTCCTCAATGTTCATAAAATCTGTTGTTTTGAGCTAATGAGTTTGTAATTTTGAGACATAGTGTTTTTACTCTTGTTAATAAATCTATTTAATTGAATGCTGTTATACTTGCCTAAGAGGAACTTGGGAGGGGGTTAAGCATTGCTATTTTATTTTAAGTGAACCGCACAGCATCACCGGTGGGATACCCTGTGTAAAGAGGGTGCCGTGGAGAGTGGTGGTTCAGTTGAGTCACTGTTATAAATATTATCCAATCAAAATTTTAAACTCAGTAAAAATTATAACAAAAGAAAAACATTTATTTCCAAATTAAATATACAAATTTATTGAAAAAAAAGTTTACCTTATAAATGACACATTTGCACCAGTAAAATTATTTATTTTAAAAAATTAAAAAAAAACATTACAATCTAAATTTAATTAGGCATTCCAGGTAGTTGTACACATACTTGGAGCAGTCGTGCATATTCCATGATGCCACACACACTAGCAGCGTGGGCAGTCGTATATAATCAATAGGTCCTCCCAGGTCAAACTTAAAATGTCATACATGAACCCAAATACTTGATACATATGCTGTTAAAGTGTTTAAAATTTTTTTTAAAAATATGTTAACATTTATTCACCAAAATAAACTTTAAAACCAAAAAAAATCATATGTGCGTTATAGAAACAATCACAATATTGACTGGTTCATAGGACTAAAAAAAATTAATCAGGACCCAAACTTTGCACATTGTTATGAAGACTCAGGCAGTCACTCCAGGTAAAGTAAAACTTCACTACAGCAAACATCAAGGGACAAAAAATTAAGTTCGTTTATAGTGAAAGGTGTGTATCACAGATTTTTTTTTTTTTTTTTTTTTTTTTTTTTTTTTTTTTTTTTTTTTTTTTTTTTTTTTTTAAATATATTCTACATTTTAACCTAAAATGTGAAGTTGTTATTAAAATATCAATTACTTTTCTTTACTTACATGGGCTTCATTACACCAGTGAAATTAATATTATAGGTAGGGTTCTTCGATTTCCTGTTAATTCTAGATTCCTTCATTCTGCTACATGTTATATTATTTCATTTTACTAAAACCCTTTCCGTTGTCTATTTGTTGGTCCTTAGTCATAGTCATGTTTGTTTGCCTTCAAGTATTTTAAGTTTGCCTGTTATGAACTACTTTTACGCATTATTATCTAAATTTCAATTCAAAACATGACATCTAAATATGACAAAATGTTACAAATAAGTTACATACTTTACACATTGCATGGCTAAAGTTATTGAAAAATTATGTGAAGTTTAAGGAATAAAATACCAGTACAGTAGTTTATATTTGAAAAATACCTGAAGGCTCAGTGATCCAATCCAAAACACTTAGTCAAATAAATTTTCAGGCACACAAATAAAGAAACCTTATTAAACTAAATCAGAATAAAACAAACTGAAACTTTGAAAATATCATCATCCTGCACAGACGACTGCTTCTTCATATTTGTCATTTCCTTTAAGTCAAGTCACTTTCAATGTTTTGCACTAAGTCATGTAGCCCTCATGCCTCAAATTTTCAGAGGTGGGTATGAACCTTCCAGTATACCCAGTGCAGTCGTAAATACATTAGCCAGTCGAACAACCTCTTCTCCACCATCTCGTGTAGTGCCACACACACACACATTTTCGAGTATAAGCAAGAAAATAAATTTTTTCCAGTTTGAGAATTGGCCTAAAATTTTATACGATGTTGATTTCACATTTCCAAATTCATTAGCAATATAAGTATTTTTCTTGCCCATGTACTGTGCTTTTATTATAGCCAGCTTTGGTTTTATGTCAATTATGTTTGTTTCCTTGTTGAGATTTTAAGATAAAAAAAACTGTCATAGTATAATTTACATAAACAACTAACACCACATTTTTTTAAAAAATTTCAAATAGTTGAACACTGTAGCACTAAAGTAAACATGCACACAAAAGACAACTATGTCCAATTTTTTCAATATGGCTGTCAGTTGACATATGTACAACCACGGTTCGCATCATAGATGAAAAAGCATGTCAATAAACCCGTTGTCGAAGCTTGCCTGCTTTCGAACCTATAGCAAGACAATGCTACGTGACTGTTGTAGTTGTACCTACACATTGTATGTATTCATCAATGGTTGTGAATGAAACAACTGTGGGATGGACAGCAATGATTTCATTGTACGAATTATGAACAATTATCAGAAAAAAATATATTGTTCAAGTTAAATAGGTATGCTTGTTAAAGTTAAATTTTAAAGATCAGCCAAAAATTGTTAATCTTAAAATTTGTTGTACTGAAAAATATTTCTGTTAAAATACATTGACCATTATCGGTACAGAATTAATAGTTTGTTTTAGTGAAATCTTCACAATACTGAATTTCGTTAGTGTAGTGTTTTCCTGTAGTTGTGTCCAGGTTTGGTGTGGTGGTGTAGGCACAGTGCAGCCATACAGACAAGTAGTGTGTGGCGGGCATATACGACTGATTTGGTCCCCATCAATACGACTAGGGCAGTAGAATATGACCTCTAAGGTTGTTTTAATTGTTAATATATGCAAAATACATTCAAATTGCTTAACACAAAGTAATTCTGTAACTGTACTTCTCGCGTGTCCCTACAAATAACCTGCTTTATATTAGTCCCCATTTTTTCACACATTCCAAATTACCTACACACAATTTTTTTAATTAATTTTCTTCACAATAAAATAAAATACAGTAAACTTAAAAAATGTTTACCTGTTGTGTGGTCTGCTGCTTTTGTGAACGTTGTACAAGACCTGCAGCTTCTCCACTGTGTATTGACAGCCGAGAAGAATTAGGAGAATGGTTGTCTGGTTGTCCATTAGTAGGATGGTAGGACACATCAACAGAATATGAACTTGTCTGTTGCAATTCCGGCTGCCCACTACAACAAAAATGCACTTGTTAAAAGATACTATGTTAGGTACTTTAATTATAAAACATAACTTAAAAATAGTTACTTAGTTTGTCACTGATGACCATACTAAGAATACCACTTACATATATTTAGGCATATCTGGAGCTTTCTCCTGTAGCACTCTCCTAAAACAAATAAATTATGTGATTATATTCACTCAACAACTTTTAATGAATGAATTATGACATTTCACACACATTTATAACCAAGCAACAAGGAAAATTCAAACCAACATCAAATAATGTCACCTGAAACATACACCACCTGTTTGCACTAACCGCAACTGTTAATAGAAAATCAAAACACAGTTGAATATTAATGCAAGTCTTACTAATAAATTTAATGCCTTTGATATCCATTCAATTGTTTAAAATGAAGAAAAAAGTATTGGCAAATAAACAGAGTTGCAGAAAGTGCATTCAGAAAACCAAGATAACACGTTTTTGGTATATTCAGAAATATATACTCACTTCATAGACACTATAATGCTTTTCGTACTGTTTTAGCATAACACAAACAACATGGTGAGCTAAACTGCGAAAGGCTGGAAATTCTACATTATTCTAATAACACCACTATGATCAGTTTTAGTCTTTTAACATTTGACGTACTGAGTATGATATACTAAAAATAAATATAGATTATTAGAAAGTGGCTTCTTTTTTTCCTAATAAAATAACACTGTAAACTAAAACAATCTTCATTGGTTAAGGTAAGTCCTTTATTTCAAATTATTGTCAGTTGTTATTTATTTTAAACTAACAATAAAATCAAATAACCTTAATAGTGCCATTTTTAGTATTCAACTTACTGTGGACAAAGATCCAGTTTAAATAAAGTGCGACACGGAAACATGGTTGCCACTATAATTAATATCACTCTGTATATGTGATAAAAATTTAAATGCCTTAACACCATTCAATTTTCTCAATATTGTGACACGATGCCGAATAAACACTTATCATGGAGCTGTGATCATTGTGATGTGTTTGTGTGGTAAAAACATAAATGGATTTGATTTGGGTCAGTCTGCAGCTAACACCATGGCAAAATATTGGTTCCCACCTCACTCCCACGCATTAACCACCCAACTGGCATAGGGAGAGAAGAAAAGCATACCTATAGGAATAAACCTATGATAATAAAGAAATGATTGTTTACAGCCTAAATATTTGTAGAATATGGTAAATTAACATAGAAGTAATTGTCATGTTTTGAATTAATAAATGTGATGATTATTTAATTAAAATAAGGCAATGATGAGTGATTACTCTCAACAATGACCGAGGCTGGTCTAGGGAAGCAGTTTACTTATTGATTGGGCCAAATAATCAAAGGCTGTGGGTACATTAGCGTGTTTCTGCACACCAAGGAAAAATACACATAAACGGGTAAATGAATGTTTTATGGGGCAGGAGTACACGACAGTGGGAGAGACATACGTCTGGTCACGTGTCAACCAGCATGCCCCATGATGCGGTTATGATTTCCAAAAGTTTTGTTAGAATGTTTTTGATGATATTAAGTAATATAGGTTTGAGAACAGGCATTAAATCCAACAGAATTCCTCCATGCATCAATCAAAGGGATTTGTTTCCATACTAAGAATTTACAAGTCAAAGCTGCTGACCAATGACAACAGCTTATTCCTCTGCACTGATTTACGAAGGAGTAGCTGAGCATATCGGAAATGCAACCATTAAATTTACAGTTGTAACTGTACAAAATCATCCAAGCACATAGATAATAAGAAACACTCAAGACCAATTTATATACCAGTCTTGCACTGACAGAACAGTCCTAACCTCTAACCTTATAAATAATTAATGGAACAACATTTATTTCAACCCTCTTAAATAGGATTCACACATTCACATATCATGCCAAGCACACAGAGCACACAGAGCAGATTTCAGTCCTAGCAACTCACATTTTTGTGGACTGGAGTGAATTTTCCATATACCCATAATGCACAGCTTTATTTACATGAGGATTACCTACGAAGGTTTGTTTTCATTTATTCAGATGTGTGTAAATAGCGCAAATTATTTCTATGACAAAGCTAAATGTAATAGCTTGATTTTACAAAAGTTAGAACACTCCCAACATATTTAAAGCCTTCTCGTAATAGCCAAAGGTAGGTAAGTGGGCTTTAAGTCTCATCGACGATGACACAAAACGTTGTACAATGACAGGAGTTGGGAGTGGGAGATGAGTCCTTTCTCAAGGAACCATCCCAGCATTTGCCTAAAGTGATTTCTGGAAACCATGGAAAACCAAAATCAGGATTGCCAGAGCTGAGGATCAAACCTGGGTCCTCCTGAATGTGAGTCAAACGTGTTACCGTTCCACCACCTCGCTTGGTTGTAGAAGCTGAAATTGTAAACATAAATTTACTAGTAAAAACTTAATTTTGTGTTACAAAATCATCCAAGGAATACAAAATAAAGAAGGTGACATTTTTAACTACTGCAATCAAAAGTATTTACAAACTTTCAAATTAATGTGTTTGATCCTAAACTTAAAAATATTCTACCAACTCTTAACACAATTTTGCTTAACTACTTAAATGGGAGGACACAATTTTGGCTAGTCACAGTGAATGAATTTGTGACACTGCAGACTTCACTGTGATCTTTCTACGACCAGTCTTCCTGACTCAGCAGTTGTGAAGTATGAAAATATGGCTAATAAACATAATTTCAAACCAGCACCCCATTATTATGCGAGTGAGTGCGTTAGATATTTCAGTCAGTGCTCAACATCGAGGTATTTAGCACTGGTAAGGGGTGATATGAGGTGTGTATGGAGCAGCACCAGAATAAGAGTTCAAGGAAAATGGGAGATCCCCGAGAAAAACCATCTTACCACTGGCATCATCTGCCACGATTCTCACGTACAAAAATCCTGGGGCTGACCCTGCCGGGAATCAAACTGGGATCGCCTTCGTGGAAGGCAAATGGTCTGACCATTAGGCCACTGCTGCCTCCCATATTTGTTTGAGTGTATGCATATGTCTGCGTTTTCCCCATACACACTAGCCAGATTATCTACAGTACTAGCTCTGCTTGGCCGGAAGAGCTTCGTGAATTCGCAAGTGGCCTTCTCCCTTGGGCGGAATTCAAAGTGGAGTTTCAAGTAATACTTGATCGAAGCAAAACTTATATTCATGCTTCAATAAATTTTTCAATTCAAAGTGCCAGAAATAAGCATTGCTTATTGTATCCATTTCAAGCAATGTTTAATGAAGTATTACAATTGATTAAGTACTGCTCAATATGAATTCACAGTCACAAATAAGTTATTTTGTTTCATAAGAATTCATAATCAAATTAGCATTACTTATTCATGTATATTAGTAATACCTCACTAAATCTGCTCTCTTGGTGACTTAAGAGTGTATAGGAAAAAACAATTCTTCGCACGCTGGGTTTTGTGGTTGTTCACATACTCCTTGTAGGATAGCCCTACATTCAGTTATAGGAGTATGCAGCGTGATTTAAACAGCAACTCATTGAATTAGTAACACAAAGCAAACAGGATGGAGAAGAGCGAAGATAGACGATACCCAGGCAGATAAGAATTCCTGCAGGCATGTCGCAAGTTTGTGCGAGAGTCAGTTATTCTCTCTCTGCGACTAGCCGTAACAGTACAATCGTATTATATACAAGACCTGGCTTACATTTATACAGCTGAACCACACTCTATAGACGCAGCATATAAGTATCAATGACTAGTTTGAAGGTGATCCAGAAAGCAACTGCTGGGAGGCATATATAGCAAATTCAGTCAGTTTTCTAACTATTTTCTTTTTCGTCCCAGTTTTGTACTATCTTAGGGGCTAAACATGAACAAATAGTACAATTTGTTACGTACATTAACTCCTGTACATTAGAGCACAATTACTACATATAATTTGGTTAATAAATTATTGATGATAACATGAAAACACATTTTGACACTTTTCTCCCTCTTAGTCGTCAAATTTCCCTTCCTATTTTAAATAAAAGTGAACACGTAAAAGGAAATAAACAAATGTAAACTCGGTAAGAAAAAATAATTTTAATATTGATCTTGTCTCTCAGCACCTAAATAAAAAATTACAATTAACATGTTATGCATCTTAAATCAAATAACATCAAAACACTTTTCAAATTAAATATTATATTTTTATCAAAAAAAAGGACGTCTGTAATTATAATAAGGCACAACATTATACATATCAACTTAACTATATGTATGCCCTGATGTATTTTCCCAAATTATTTCAAAATTGTAGCCGTTCGAATAACCTTTCCATTTAGCCAACTATTCCTCACATCCATCAGTAACAAGAATTTTTTTGTCTTTGGAAATTGTGGGTGTAAGACATGCTGACATTACATACTCTTTCTTATATGTAACCATTCAGTACTACCTCAAAATATATCACTTGGTTACAAGCACAGTGAGATAATCACGCTCACAAACAAAATATATGTCATTACTACTAGGTACAATGAAGAATACATACAATAAACTCTATCAACTTAAAAGAAAAGATTAAATATTAATTCAGTTTATTTTCTCTTAATAATTGGCACCAGAGATTTGCTTAACACATAAAAAGGGGTTCTTATAAAATTTCAGCACACATAATTACACAAAAAAGTAGTTCATTACATTATTCTGCTGCTGTATTCCACACACACTCATTACGTTGGCTTTACACGACCCACTTCAAGATTTCAGCATGCGACTGTCTAATTTTAGAAACGATTAAAAAGTGGTGCAATCAAAGTCCAGTCCGTTAGTCCTGTCTCCTCTAAACGGGATTGCCACTGTAATTACTGGTACGAACACCAGTGCTGTTAAGTACCCTAACGGTGCAATGCTTAAAGGAAATTTACAACAACCACCACCACCACAACAACAACCAGAATAACCACCACAACCACAATAATTACACAAGGTATAGAAATAATCACCCATGGACATATTTACTTAGGAGCATTTTGTTTGCCTTCATTTTCGGTTTCAACTTTGCAGATTCCTAAAAGGTACCATGTTGCTGTTGTTTCTTCCTAAGAGCATTAATAACTTCCTTGGAACAGTTGATTATTGCGAAACATTCCGTAGGTTATAGTACGTACACGAAAAATACTGGGATATATTAAACCCATTATTTATCTCCCTTCCTTGCTGACTATCTATGTTGTGTCTTTTTGGATGTGGTACCACCCAAATAAATAATTGTTAACAAAAACACAAGTTAAAGTAATTCCTGCTCCGAAATCAGTCACTGGACACAAGAAATGATGTGGTTGCAAGACATGGGTGCTCTCATGAACTAGTTTAAGATACGCAGTGAAAAAAAATTTGCTAACTAAAGGTAGACTGTATGTTATTTACCACACTACCATTAAAAAACCTCACAGTCAAAAGACAACGGAATTTCAAGTGCCCGTCAGGTGTCTTGGTTTGGTGGGCAAGTACATCAACTTAATACGCAAGACAATTCAAGCTATTAAGAAGAGAGTGTTACAGCTATTTTAGTTGTCTTACTTTTAAAAATACATTCAGCTAATTGTGAACAACTTTCTCACTTTCATCCCCCCTCTAACTTCAAAAATACGTAAAGAAGTTTTCACTGACCAACTTGTTAATGTTCCATTCTCTAATTAAGGCACATAAAGTTAGAAAACATTTTTATACATTTAACAAAGAAAATTTCTAGTCTGATTTTTTGCTGGCGTTCTGATGTATGAATTTATTCACCATAATAATACGAATATTTTGACATAAGTTTTGAAGTTACAATGTGACACATTTAATGATGTACGAAAACAGTACAAGTACAAGGATTGCAGGCTTTCGCGGCCATTGCCTTAATTTTCTTGGCTTTTGGGATTGAGCCGCGTCTTGTGTTGATTTCTGGACAACATTTCGGCAGATCTTGCAGCTGCCATCCTCAGGTCGATGCAGGATCAGACTGGGGCCTACTGGTGCAAGGTGGTCTCTGCTGTGCTGCTCTCTGATTGGCTAGCTGTTCGGCCGATCACCTGCAGGCTTCCTCCTGATTGGCTAGTGTTGGCTGCCAATACTGGCGAGTTTGCCCACAGCCCCCTTTGATTTCTCGTTGTTTTAGATTTTTCCACGAAAAGAGGTGCCAATATTTTATTTAATTTGTAGCCATTATCCCTGTTAATATTGTTATGGTGTTTTAATATTTCTATGGCCTCTCTGATGGTCCTTAGCCTATAATTCCCTACGTTGGCTATTGTGCTAAAACTGTCAAATTCAATGCTGTGTCTGCTGTTCATGGAGTGCTCTGCTATGGCAGATTGCTGGTTTTCATACTTGTAGGCTCATATGTGCTCTTTGAGTCTGGTGGTAATTTTTCTTCCTGTTTGGCCTACGTAGACTTTTCTGCATGAACATGGAACTTTGTAGACACGAGCTTGTTCTTCGGGTGGAGTTTTATCTTTAACTGATCCTACTATACTGCTTATTTTGTTGATGGCCTTCGTTACTGCATGAATGTCATGTTTCCTGAGGAGGCGGGCCAGTTGGTCAGTGGTGCCTTTGATGTAGGGCAGTACAGCAATATGATTTAGTTTTTCCTTTTCCTTTTTCTTACAATCAGCCTTGATGGTCTGCTGTATCTCACGCTTGTTGTAACCATTGGCTTCTAGCACCGCAGTCAGGTGTTTGAACTCCTCGGCCAGGTGTTGCTCTTCACAAATACTTTTCGCCCTAAAAACGAGTGTATTAAGAACAGATCTTTTCTGGCATGGAGGGTGGTGAGAATCTGCTTGTAGATATCTGTCCGTGTGTGTCGGTTTTCTGTAGATTCTGTGGCCTAAGGTGTTATCAGGCTTTCTGTACACCAATACATCCAGGAAGGGCAGTTGGCTGTCCTTTTCCATCTCCATGGTGAACTGAATGTTGCAGTGAATGTTGTTGAGATGCCCTAGAAACTCTTGCAGCTTATCCATTCCATGTCTCCAGACCACGAACGTATCATCCACATAACAGAACCAGTGCTGTGGTTTATAGGGGCTGGATTCGATAGCTCTTTGCTCAAAGTTGGCCATGAAGACATTGGCCAGCAAAGGTGAGAGTGGTGACCCCATAGCAGCACCTTCGTTTTGCACATAGACTTTTCCTCCATACGTGAAAAAGGTTGAGGTGACACAGTGCTCTATGAGCTTCACCCGTTCGAGGTTGCAGTGGTCCTCCCCAAGCTGGTCTAGTAGGATTTGGAGAACTTCTTGAACTGGCACTTTTGTGAAAAGTGAGACAACATCGAAGCTTACTAGGACATCTTCTGGCTGCAAGGTGATGCTCTTCAGTTTCTCCACGAAATGTGTAGAGTTTTTTATGTAGGAGGCAGGAGTTGGAATGACTGGTTGAAGCAGTTTATTTAGATACTTGGCTAGAAGATGGGTTGGAGAGCCAATAGCACTTACTATAGGGCGAAGAGGAATGTCTGGCTTGTGGACTTTGGGTAGGCCATAGAAGGCAGGTGTCCTGAGTTCTTTAACTACCAGGCGTTTCTTGACCTCTTCATTGAAGGATTACTCGGCTATGAGCTTTTTGGTTGTGGTCTCTATTTTTCTCAGTGGATTACGGCTTACACAGGAGTAGGCTGCATCAGACAATAGTTCAGAGATCTTGTTATCATAAGCTTGTGAATTCATCACCACAGTGACATTACCTTTGTCAGTTCTAAGGACTTTGATCTCTTTGTTGTTTCGCAGCTCTCTCAAAGCTCTTCTCTCTTTTCTGTTTACATTGTTTTGTGGTGGTGTCGTCTTGCGCAATATTCTTGCTGTTTCTGCTCGAATTTCGTCTGCCGAGGATGCTGGTAGATGCAGTATAGCAGCTTCAACCCCACATACAATGTCTTCTTTTTGTATGGTGGCAGGTGTGACTGCAAAGTTCATGTCTTTGGCAAGAACATTGGTAGTGGGTTCATCCAGCTGCTTGTCAGACAGATTGATTACGACCTTTTTGCTGTCTAATGTGGGCCTCTGGTTCTGTCTGGTGAGGTTGCAAAACTTTTTCTTTTGCAATTCTGATGTGCGGAGTGAAACCGAAAGAGCTTGAGATGCTGAGGCTCTGTCCACGATGTTCCAGAAGTAAGG
>PNEQ01006272.1:0-15651 GCA_003012365.1 Medauroidea extradentata
TGCTTGGCATAGTGTTAGTTTTATAGACGTTACTTGTGACTACATTTTCCACTTGTAGATATTTTATATTAGCTTGGCATAGTGTTAGTTTTATAGACGTTACTTGTGACTACATTTTCCACTTGTAGATATTTTATATTTGCTTGGCATAGTGTTAGTTTTATAGACGTTACTTGTGACTACATTTTCCACTTGTAGAAATTTTTTAGCTCTCATAGTTTTCCCATAGCGACATGTCAAAGTCAGAATTTGCAAGTTACAGGAACATAGATTTAACAAAAACCAAGTAACTTACTCGAATGAAATAATTTACACAGAAATTATATAATATGGGACATATGCTACAATATTTCAAAACACACAATGTAATTCCTTTGTACTTTTTAAAATAATTCGAAAATGACGAAAATTTACCTCATTTACGGCAATTTTTAAAAAAATATATAAAGTGAATTTGTTATGTGTTTTTAAATTTTTTAGCATAGTGCCCATTATAACAAATTTCAGTGTAAAATATTTCATTCAAGTAAGTCACTTGTTTTTTGTTAAACCTATGTTCCTGTAACTTGCATATTCTGACTTATGTCGCTATGGGAAAACTATGAGAGCTAAAAAATGTCTACAAGTGGAAAATGTAGTCACAAGTAACGTCTATAAAACTAACACTATGCCAAGCAAATATAACATTCATTCGCCTGGAGCGACTTGGGGAAACCATGGAAAACTGAAACCAGGATAGCCGGAGCCGGAGTTCGAACCCGGGTCCTCCAGAATGCGAGAATAACTTTTAGAATGAATACAAATATTACATTATACTTCATGCGTAGTAACACGTGAAAGTGAACATTCTTAGGCTACTGTTCTTGGGAACGTATAGCATGTTTTACATGTCCTCGGCATACCAACCCCACGGCTTTGTATCTATATGAACTCGGTAGAAATGACTATAGGGTCTGAGCTTGTATTAAGGCGGCCAGTGATGTGCAGAGTTCCGGCCGTTACATGTTTACTGGGAAACTACTCAGTGTGTGTAAGTTATACCTGCTACAGAACAACGTTCATAGAATGTTACATGTCTTCATACACGCCTCAGCTTCTACTTTTATTGGTATAGTTTATTTTAACGGTGGCGAAAAATGGACGGTGTTGCTGTTGCTGTGTTTTCAAGTACGAAAATATCAGCGCATAATATTATAAAATACATAGACGCGTACAATATACCATTCATTACCTTTAATATTTCCACAGAGGAAAATTACTTGTAATACAAATTATTTTTTTTTTGGAGAAATTTGTGCTTTTACAGCAAATAATTAATTACAGTTACCAGTTGACATTCAAATAGATATATTCGTAAATACTAATGAATAATTTCTTGCCTTATTACGCACATATAGTTTCTAACAGTCATTCATACTTATTTTTAAAACCTCGCTCTTCGTGCCGTCTCCCGCCAGACACTTGAACTACGCTGCACTTCGGGTTCGAGTCCCGGAGAGGTCGGCCTTGGATTTTCCCATGTAGGAACCGTGGCGGACGATGCCACTAGTAAGCGGGAGGGTTTTCTCGGGGATCTCCTGTTTGCCACGCCCCTTCATCCCGGCGCCGTTACATACGTCATGTCACTCCTCACCAGCGCTAGATACCTACATGTACAGTGCTGACCAGATTCTCTTCAATCAACTATGTTACGGTATGTTTGAATTAAGAGGTATTTGACCTCACTTGTAAACTTGGCCCAAGTAGATTAGTCTAATTTAGAAAGAAAAACATACTTTTTGAAATAGCAATATTTGATAAATGTTAGTTTTAAGCCCTCAAGGACCGTAATGTAAATATTTTCCAGATTGTTGTATTTCGAAATGTAATAAAATTATACAAACAAAAATACGGTATAAACAATGAACTATGCTTTGTAGTCGCTTACAATAACACTGTAATGTGGCCGGTTTGTGTCTCGTAGTAAAGTCAGTAGGGTGGTTAGGTTCAGTGTCTTGCAAGTAGCGATGATAAGTTACACAGACTGTACATGTAGGATAGCCTCTAAGAATATACGTGTACTATAGCATACAGCAACTGCTCATTATCTGCTCGCTGACCCAGTGATGCCACGTGACTGAGCTTGCATGTAAGTAGCTTCTGTATTATATGCTCAGCGTCCTCAAGGAATTGTCATGTCAAGATACGACGTCGAAAGCGACAAGGACTTTCAGTTGTTAGAGTTCAAAATAAAATGCGAACATTTCAGGTGTCGCCTTTCTAGAGTCCGTGTTTCAAGAACTTTTCGCGGGAAAAGTACAGAAAATTTAACAAGTTTTTATAACAGGAGGTGAAAAATAAAACTTATATGCAGAGTACTGTTTTGCGGCATTGACATTCTAATACTATAGCTTATTTGTTATGAAATAAATATTATCTTATGCAAATAAAGTATATCAGTTTCCTTGACTGTAAAAAAATTACGCTGTTTATCGGCGATAATGAAATCTCGCTTAAAGGCGAAGAACTAATTAAGAAAATATATAATTGAAGGTCTTTGAAAACAATTTCACTTTCTATGTAACAGAGATAATACTCTTTCTTCATATTAGGGTTGTTAAAAAACAGCAGTCATGATTACCGTACATATTACAACCGTACAATTTGCATACTAATCCCATTTTTGTTGCCTCACTGTATATTTTTAACGAAATTTTAATTTGCAACACATACTTCGCAGTAGTTCATTTCTAATAACATTTTTCTTATCCGCAATGAAATTTGTGTACTGAGAAAGAAAGAATTTTTAAACCACACTGAAAACAATTTACCTTGTCAGTGAACTCAGCGAACAGGTACAGGACAAAACCTGCTACTAGAAGAGAAGTACATTGAATTACTGGGCGTTCACTTTCGCCTTTTGTCAAACATAACGTAATTAGTAACTAGTTCTAATCACCGCTCCTTGCTAATGTATTTGATCGTACTTGTCATCACGACTTGATCACTGCCCTTGTTAACCCACTTTAAATACGAGCCGCTTGTAATTATTAACTCGCGCGGACAAAGTTAGCGTCGGTTGTCAGTTGAGGATGTATGTATGTTCAAACACAATAGCCCATTTTAGTGTTCAAAATAACACAAAAAAATCCTAAAAATTATCGAAATATAAAGGATATTTGTTCACAATTTTCTTGTCAAGACATTCTTACAAAATCACCAAAAAAGGAGATAAAACACGTAGTTTAAATTTAAGTAGAGTAAATGACGGTAAATAAAATTAAAAAAAAATCAGATTATAAACGAATTATATTTCAATAAAATGTCCAATTACTATTTCCATTATAAAAATATATTTCAATATCGTGAATATTCTCGTACGGATTAAAAACAACAAATCCATTAAATGAATCCGTATCAAAAAACTCAAATTTTTAATTTTTTCCAAATTTTCAATTTCATATCGCTGTTATCAACTGCTGTTGTGATATTGAAAAACTTTTTCTTCGCGAGCGAAACAATTAAAAAAATGAAAATTATAATCAATATAGTAACTATCTAAAATTACAAGCACTTGTTCCATTTAATAAATTTTAAAAATAATAAAATTTCATAAATTTTTATACTGAGTGAGTATTTGACTTCATCAAATCGAGCATCCATAGGACGAGTACAACACAGTCTAATTATAGGTTTATATAAACTTTGCCAAATTCTACGTATTAAATTTGACGATTCTTTTTATAAATATTTCATTATACTTTTTATACAAATATTATCAATTTTTATTTACTTAAAAATATATAAAACAAACTTATAACATTCATTAGTGTATGTAATTAAGGTTTCGTTTCTAATATTGCCGCTATTTCAGCAGAATCAGATTAGTTAAAATTTTCTTTCGATGTCTCATCTCTAACACAATACTTTTCAGTTTATCTGTTTGTGTTGGAAAAAAAATGGATAATTTGGTTTGTAATAAATTGTTTCCTCAAAAGAAACACTATACTTAAAATGAAGCAATACTACTAGTTTCTCTATTATTGTATTCCTCGTGTTTTAGAAACATCCCATTTGCCAAATTACAATGAACATTAATTGTTTGAAATTGAGTAATTTTAGGAATTATATCAGCCCGATGAAGCTATTTTTTTTCTTTCAAATCTTTACATTGTGTCAAACCTAAAATTTTACCAACAGAGTCTTGATTTATCGTACAACAGATCATAAATACATTATATTTTTACTCTGTTTGTTACCTTATCTTAATTGGTTGATATATTATTGTTTTCTTTCGCACCAGTCAACATTCTGTTAAATGGAGAAATAGTATTTATAGATTTTCCAAGATCTTTTACATTATATTGACCCAACAGGAATTTCGATTATATTTTTTACTCCATTTTGATCTATAAAATATATTCTCCATTTCATATAAGTTTGGATAAATTTGACATCAACTTATGGGCAATAATTTGTAATATTTGGTGATTTTTAGCACTACATAAGACAAACTTTGCAGTACAAACGCTGAAATGGACATCTCAGGTACATATCTTGCATTGTGCAACAAATCACAAAATATTAAAGAAAATTGCCCATAAGTGGCTGTCAAATGTACCCAAACTTATATCAAACAAAGTATAGCTTATTATTTTCCTGTGCAACGCTAGGTGTTAAATATGGTGCGTAAAATCAAACTGTACCAACAGAACGTTCTTCTGTTTCTAAGGGATAATGAAGCCTTTTAGTTAAGATTGATTTCTTACCCACTATCTTAAATATTTTACTCATTTATATATAAAAATTTATGTTACAAATAAAATTAATTCTAAACCTAGAGTGATAGGTTGGGATATAAAAGTAAGAATACCCGACAATATTATTTAAAAAAAAGTCGTGGAGAATTATTACCTGATAAGATTCGTTGCTTGATTTCCAGAGCATCTAATTGCGGCGAAGCGACACTTCTGATAGATAATTTTATATATGCCCCTGGATGTTTAAATATTTTTACTTTATATGTTTGTCCAAGAACTTTAAATCAACCAAAATATATTGCTTTAAGAGAAGATACTGATGATACAATTTAATTATTTAATGAACCAGTAGCATATGTTTTCTCTCCAAACGAAGAAATTATTGGTGTTAATCATTGTTGTAAAGATTATGTTGTTTTTATTATATTATATTCGGTAACCAAGATATTGTAAGATACTATTATACTCGTGGCAGACATAAAATATTGATTCTTTTTATATTGCTCAAACTTGATCAAAAGTTCCGAAACAACTAATTAGAGATAATGCTAATTTTCTTTGTGTGTTTAGACAGAATGACACAACTCTTAAACATATTTATAGTGATTTTGTTGATGGGGATATGTCATTTGAAACATTTAGAGAAGTTTGTTAAAAATATTGGAACATAGACTACGGTGTCATTATTATAGATATGACATGTTAGTTAAATGATGGCAAATATCACAATAAGATAACGGATTTCTTAAAGGTTAAGTGATATTTATAAATCATTACCATTTCAATAATAACAGTAGTATGCAACGTATATTAAAATATTTTAGAACTAAAAAATATATTATCTTCTTTAACATCAAACAATTTAAACAAATATTTTTTTTTTCAATTTTAGGAAGCCCAGTTTTATGATTAATAACATAGTAATATAATACAATAATTTGTTTGTAATCATTTTGTCTCATTCTTATTTCATTTAATGCCCCTACCATCTTAAAAATGTATTAAGTTTAATTAAAAATCAAATACACAATTGTTTCTTTTTGACTGTATTTTCCGACTAAATGTATGATATTTATTATATTGCTTTGATAATATTATAAATTAACAGCATCATAAGGCGCGATTGGATTAGCCACATTTCTTAGTCTTTTATCTTCAAAATGTACGTAAATATTTTGCTCCAAGTACGGAAGAATAACTTTATCCAAAGATTGATTATTTCTAGTCAAAATTAATACAAATCATTTAACTGTGGGAGTTTTATAGATTTTTAATTTGATCTTCGACACTACTACGTTCTTTAGGCCAAGATTTCTTTAAAACATTTCAAAAATATATCCATTATTTACTACATAATTTAAAAAAAAAATTTAAAATATGTATACTTAAAAATAATGTCAATAAACACAATTGTATCATCTATTATATTATATTATTTTTTTGATATTCTAAAACATATTTCGTCACCAGCCAATACATCAAAAGATAATAAATATCGATATATTTTTTTAAATTTTGACATAACTGAATAACACTTTTATAACTATGTGGTTTCATTATTATATCTCTACTTACCCATCCATTATAAAAAACATATTCAGGCTGGTTATTAACTAAATAAAGTTTATCATCTTTCGCATTATATTTTCCAACTAAATTAAAGACGTCAATTATATTTCTATGAAAATAATAATAATTTTGTAATTTATCAGCTATTTCTTCCTTAAAATAATTTGTAGTGTTTTTAATTTTTGTATTTATTAGTGTGACACAATAATTTATAAATTATTAATTAAAATTCTGTAATTTTTAAGTTATTTATGTATCAGTTGTTATTTTAGATTGGTGTAATTCATCATTTAATTCTTTATCTAAATTATGTAATTTATTACATATTTCAGTATGAACTGTTATTTGAGTTTTGTGTAATTTATAATTTAATTCTTAATCTAAAAATGGTTTATTAACAACATATTTTTTTAACAATTGTATCGTCAACTGAAACAACTCTTTGGTTTTTATTGCTAATATAACTGTTTGTCAACCCGAGGCTTTTTAAAATGGAGAAATTAAATCCAAATACCTCTATCAACATCTGTTTTTAAAGCAAAAGGTTATTTATTTTGATCCTAAATTTTTTAATTTATATTTAAAACATATATATTAAAATCTGTAAAAAATTTATCATAATTTGAATCTATTTCAACCAGTGATTTCGTTAACATATTTCCAAAGATATACATTATTTATTAATAAAGAAATAATTTTTGAAAATTTAAAATTACGAGATAGATGGTATAGTACTATCACACATAAATGACCACAAATAACATCATCAAAATTTTGTGTTCTATCATCATTAACAATTATTTCACCATTAACATATTCAACTAATTTACAGGGAGGGTTACCTACAAAAATAATTAAAAAATAAATAAATTTTATTATGTTCTTTCCGATAACAAACCCAATGTGTACCAGAGTTTTTTGAAATATCTAAGTTAACTATCCCACATTCTTTTTTTTTTTTTTTTTAAGTGGTGATTTAGGTAATTCATCAATCATAAATACACCTCGAAAATGTTTACTATTTAGTTTTCTAATAATATTTCCAATATCAAAATTACTGAGTTTACAGTTGTTTGTGCCTTAATGAAATTTTTATAAAATATGAAATATAAAAAATAAATTATTGAACTAAATAAAAATAATTTTTATATTTCTTATTTATATGTTTTTTATATATTTTTTTAATTATGAAATTTTTTTTATTTTGTCACGGGTCATTGTCGGGAATATATCTGGAATAGAACCAGAATATAAAGAAACCTAAAAAATAGTCTAACTTCAAGGGCAAATGTATCGTAATATGGGGCAAAACAAAACATAAGACTACTCGCTTCTATAGCTTATACAAGAGGTACAAACAAGGATAGTAAAGGTAATGCCCTCTGTAAAGAGTACGTGTGTTTTCCTGATGTAGCACCTGAAATGAAAAATGGTTAAAACAACTTAATTCTGGACTGGAAACTGTATAAAACTGTGGCCAGAGAGAAGTAAATTATTATAAAATTAAAAACGCCTACGGCTTCATTTAAAAGGCTATACTTTATTAAAGAAAATGATAATTGATCACAGAAAATGGTATCTGACAAAATAAAGACCAAACATTTTATAATCAAAATTTAAGAATGATTTAAAATTTAAGATGGATTTAAACAATTATTTACATCGAAGTTAACATTTAAAAGTTTTGAAGAGAACAAGTAAAGAATTATTGAAAACAAATTATAAATGAACAATTAAAGATTATTTTTAATTGGCAATATTTAATACTTCCATTTAACAATATAATAATTACAATCCTTTTTTTTCATTTCAAGTAAAGTTTAAATTTCACGTGTGTGTGGGTGTTCAAACTGAGACTCGCGCCCTCTCCCGGTTTAAATTCTTACAACAAATAAATTTTAAATCTTATTTTTGACTTTAATATTCTTACTTTAACTTTCCCATTAACTTAAATTTTTATTTTACCTTCTATCTTTAAACGTACCGTCCGCCTTGAAATAAAACCAAATCAATCGCTAAACTTAACATTTACTTGACACTTTGGCCTCGACAGGCGATTAACTTCGTTGTGGTGTCGTTCCCGGCATTCGCTCGGCGGGGCTACGAATCGCTCTGGAGTCTCGAGCAGTTCACTTCCTCCCTAGTAGAAACGTCTCGACCCGTTGTGTGCCTGTCAAAGGCCCGGGCAGGCAGACCTTGCGTCCCGCAGCGCTGAGCCCGTCGCAGACGCGCGGACGGCCAGTGACCAGGAGGCCAATTCTCATTCAGATCGGCGTTAACGACAGTCCTGTTAACACTAGCGGGATTCGCCGTTTGTAGCGGGACTGCAGCTAGATTCTCATTCGGGGCGACCGCGAGTTAACAGGAGTTCTAACTGGACTCCTGCTCGATCTAGCAAGAGATGTTTTAAATACAATTCTCTTCTAGACCGAGCAGCGGTCTAACGGGACTTTTAACAGGACCGGCCTAGCGTAAGTACTGCGGGCTGCGGTAAGCAAGTTAGCGAACCTTGTTAGCGAGTCTGTTGAGTTACATTTACAGAGGAAATGCCATATTTATTCGAAATATTTGTGAGCGCCGACGAAGATATTGGAATTTTATATTCGAGGAGGATCCATTATAAAATTGTGCACCTACATTAAGTATAATTTTACAAATTTATTTGTGTATTATGTGTTCACATGGGCGTAAAAAAATACGCACTCTTGTAGTATCCATCGTGTAGCTGACACGATTACATACACTCTAAAAAAATTGTGTAAAATTTACAAGGATATTCCTTGTACTTTTACAAGTCCTTGTAAAAGTACAAAAAATATCCTTGTAAAATCATTAGTTTATGAAGTTACAAAGTTAAGCTTTGTAATACTACAAAGTAATTCCTTATAGGCTTACCTATACCGACAGTTCCTGCACTGTAAATTATTTTGTAAAATATGACAAGGAACTTCTTAGTAGTTGTACAAACTTTGTAAATGTTGAAAATATTCCTTGTAAAATTATTAGTTTACAACGTGTAAAGGAATTTGTTTGCAAAAAACTTAGAAAAAATGTGTAGCCTACAAAAATCGAAATTTCGCCGGGAATTACTTATGCAAAGATCACAACCTCTGAAAAGTGTTTTCTGGAATAAAGTGAATGTTTATATTAAAAGATTACTTAAAAGGGAAGAATTATTACTGAACTTTACATTGAATGTATACAAATAAATAAATACTAGCCGTTACGTAAGTCAGGGTGGTCGAGGGGTAAGATGGTTAGATTCTAAGCGTGAGGAGATGGTTCGAAACTTAGTGCTTCCCGAGTTTGTTTTTATATTTTCAAAATAATCTCTTGTATAAGTCCTTTATTCAAAAATTATTTGATAAGTAAGTTCAGTGTTGTTTATGAAACACAATGAACATTTTTTTCCGTATTGAAAGTACAGCTACAAGGCTAGTCCTTGTAATTTTACAAACATATACTTTGTATTTAATTACAAGGATAACCACTGTAGTTTTTCAAGGAATTTCTTTGGCAACCTGGGTTTCCAAGGCTTTTCTTTGTAAAAGTAAAAAAAATTTACAGTGTACGTACGTTCGTAAATATAAACGCCTAGTTTATTGATAGTAGCTATTGCATAAAATAATTCACTCAATATAAATTTACCAGCGAGTACAATAATGTTACAACAATATAAACATTCGTTACGCTCATGAAAGTAACGATTTCGGTTTGTATGTTAGGTTGAGATTAACTGCTCCGTTATTCAAATTCGTACGTCCAAACATAATGCTTTGTCAGCAGCAATGTACCACTCGGGTTTAATTTCAGACATATGATAATTGAGTGTAAAATTATGTGATCCTACATAAAATTTTTAAAAAACAGCAAAGTTAAATTATTAAAAAATAATGTCCCAGTACTAGGCCTACTGAATGTTTAGAGGTTACAGACAGAGGTAAGTTGTTGATTCTGATGAAAGTCATAACTGATACTTTATTAACCATAGAACAAAATACATTGTTATGGGTTTCATCAAAACGTAAAGAAAACGACACATTTAATCATATGCAATACATCTGCAAGCGTTTCAAAACACTCTATTAAGTTAATGAAATTTATTACTTGAACTATAGTCATTGAACATATGTATGCCATTGACATTGTCAAGTACAGAAAATCAGTCCGGTATAAACTCACCATCAGTTAATGTTCTTTCCGAGAATTTGTTAAAATCATAATGGGGATTATTTAGCAGTCAAAGCCCGCCACAGTTACAAAATCACGCACCAACTTCTTTGTCGATTGTCTTTTCTTTCTTTACAAAAGAGCATCGTTATTCTCTCATTGCTGATATGATTTTCATGTAGCGGGAAGTAGCGTTAAGAAGTACTACTTTAGTTACATACAAAAATTATGCGAGGAAAAACTTTTAAAATGTTCTAGCACATAATAATTACAAAGAGCAGATTATGTAATGTATATCTTGCACAGTACACAAATTTTTTTCATACAATACGTGTTAGGATAGTGAGTCATCCCAAAATGAATCACAAAGGTAAAGTAAATCTACAGCAAAATTACTTACATTACTTTTTACCATTAAGATATTAGGGAAGTACACATCCTTCTGCAATATATAAAATAGATAAAACACGTACTTAGTAAAACAAAAATTTTATTTTACCAAGTAAGGAAAGGTCAATTGAAGAAACTAATATAAAGTGGAGAGGAAAACACTAGACTATGACAGGTATTATTGTACTGTATAGAATGAGTCATTCAGGAAGAATGCAAACAACTGTTTCTTGAAGTTATTCGTCTCATTTACCACTTTCAAATCGGCGTTGAACTGGAGTCTTGTTACACTAACAGTGTTCACCGCTTGTAGCGGAATTGTTATGATTCTCGTTTAGCGGGATTCCGCTACATTTCGTGGTTTAACTGGTCCAGTTAAATGTAAGCGAATAACCGGGCTCCCTGTACGAGGCTGTCTGCGAGTTCCGTGAATTAGTGTACCAAAGCGCAAGACTTCGCTCGCTGGCCAATGAGAGAATAACGATGCTCTTTTGTAAAGAAAGAAAAGACAATCGACAAAGAAGTTGGTGCGTGATTTTGTAACTGTAGCGGGCTTCGACTGCTGAATAATCCTCATTATGATTTTAACAAATTCTCGGAAAGAACATTAACTGATGGTGAGTTTATACCGGACTGATTTTCTGTACTTGACGATGTCAATGGCATACATATGTTCAATGACTATAATTCAAGTAATAAATCTCATTAACTTAATAGAGTGTTTTGAAACGCTTGCAGATGTATTGCATATAATTAAATGTGTCGTTTTCTTTACGTTGTGATGAAACCCATAACAATGTATTTTGTTCAATGGTTAATAAAGTATCAGTTATGACTTTCATCAGAATCAACAACTTACCTTTGTCTCTAACCTCTAAACATGCATAAGGCTAGTACTGGGACATTATTTTTTAACAATTTAACTTTGCCTTTTTTTAACAATTTTATGTAGGATCACATAATTTTACACTCATGTATCATATGTACGAAATTAAACCCGAGTGGTACATTGCTGATGACAAAACATTATGTTTGGACGTACGAATTTGAATAACGGAGCAGTTAATCTCAACCTAACATACAAATCGAAATCTTTACTTACATGAGCGCAACGAATGTTTATATTGTTGTAACGTTATTGTACTCGCTGGTAAATTTATATTAAATGAATTATTTTATACAATAGCTACTATCAATAAACTAGGCGTATATATTTACGAACGTAGGCTACGTATGTAATCGTGTCAGGTACACGATGGATATTACAAGAGTGCGTATTTTTTTACGCCCATGTGAACATATAATACACGAATAATTTGTAAAATTATACTTAATATAGGTGCACAATTTTGGAATGAATCCTCCTCGAATATAAATTCCCAAAATCTTCGTCGGCGCACACACATATTTAAAATAAATATGGCAGTTCCTTT
The DNA here is from genome assembly GCA_003012365.1 of Medauroidea extradentata. Lineage (NCBI taxonomy): Eukaryota > Metazoa > Arthropoda > Insecta > Phasmatodea > Phasmatidae > Medauroidea > Medauroidea extradentata. Next base: position 12,302 of record PNEQ01006272.1, read on the forward strand.
GTAAATGTAACTCAACAGACTCGCTAACAAGGTTCGCTAACTTGCTTACCGCCGCCCGCAGTGCCTACGCTAGGCCGGTCCTGTTAAAAGTCCCGTTAGACCGCTGCTCGGTCTAGAAGAGAATTGTATTTAAAACATCTCTTGCTAGATCGAGCACGAGTCCAGTTAGAACTCCTGTTAACTCGCGGTCGCCCCGAATGAGAATCAAGCCTCAGGTCGGCCGCCCGACGATATGACCAGAGGAGTCGATCCGCTAACTAAGAAGCACTTGGGTTGGTGCAGCGTTTGTGACGTCGGTCCAATACGGACAGGGCATCCCATCCTTTGCTCCCGGCCAAGCCCTTAGAAGCTGGCTTCCCTGCCGACACCAACAATACTATTTCACTAACTATCCAAAACAAGAGTATCACCGGCCTTAGCCCTTGGGAGCTGGATTCCATACCAATGCTGACGATTCACGCCCGAAACTACGTCGCAAAATGCCTGAGATTCCCGTCAGGCCTCCAGTCCCGACCACGTGTCAATTCCCAACAGCCGACCAATATGAACTCTTCTAAAATGGCGTCCAAGTGTCCGTTGACGCAGACCATCCTGCCGAGTCAGCAAAGCTCTGGCCAGTAACCCTGGCGCGGCCGACACCTGGGCACTGAGTTTCACAACTAACACTCCTTGTTGCCAGGTGAAGAACTGTTCATCTTGCGAGAAGAAGTGACTGACCCGCTGCAATCAGGCTACTTCCTAGAAGTGGTCAGCGCACCTGGCACAGAGGCGAGCCTTCATTGCGAAGTAACAAGACCTCGCCTTCCCACAGCAGAGTCAGTGAATTTACGATGTGATAATATATAGAAGCATTAAAAAAACTCAGCGATAAAAACGGAAGTAACCCCGAATGTATCAACTGAAAAAAATTAAAACATTTCTAAACTTACAATAGGCAAACCGTAATTAATAAACAAAACACAAAATTTGGTCGTCGAGTTTTATTACAAACTAGCAGTCCCCCGCGGCTTTGCGCGCGAGTATTATTCGTAACTGATAATATTTACTTTAATTTAAAAACCTCTTTGTACACAAGATTGGTACTTCAGTCACCAAGTGTTAGAATGTCCAAGCGGCTAGTTGAACTAATTCTGCAGCAGGATAAGTAGCCATAGCTGTCCACGCGAAAAGCAGTCTTAAGTTTGTCCCTGCCACTAACAGCGAGTACTCCTGGGCCTTATTTATAGCCCTGCCAATTTGAGGTTGTGGGGTTGTTACAGACACCTAAGGTAAGAGGTTAATCGAATGAGAAACATCTGTTTACCCTGTGCACAACCATTGGTGACGGTTACCTCAATTATATATTTTAAAAATATTCACTTTAACTTTATTGACATTACAAAGTTTCAGAGGGTAAAGGTTTCGCGGAAACGTATTTGGTGCCCCAAACCTGAGATTAGGGAGATAATATATCGTTGGTTAACTGCCAAAAGTGACAAAGTCAAAATGAGATAAAATTATAAAAATGCTAGGAATATGTATATATGTTGTTCACGAACAATTGCTCAAGTTTAAAGTATATTCGTCGTTTCGTACTGTTGTGTCACAGTATAGTAACATACTACATTTTTGTTAATATCTACAATTTAATACTGTTTTTAAACGAAATAGCATTTATGACTTAATCACTTTTGGCAGTATACCGACGATATGTCAGTTGATATTGTAGAGGAACCTAAGTGGAAAGCGAACTGCAATTTTACCCACTTTAAAGACTACATGTAAGTTACATTATTTCGATCTGCCTTGTAGTTTTTGTGTGTCAGAATTGAACGTTCTCACGCAGCTTTTAACGGAATTCGAGCCCAGAACCTCCCGGAATTTAGACTTGAGTAACAAACAACTGCGTCACGTAACGTCGAAATAATTCATGAAAATGATATTTATTAAAAAAAAATATCTGTGTACTGGGCTCATAGAGGTTGTACAATACCACGTCTCGATAGGTTACTGTAGAGTGAAACTCCTGTATAGGTTGTTTCTCGCTGCTCGTTCCTGCTTTTCAGATCGTCTGCATGATTATTGACCAACTAAGTTTTATTCTTAATAATCACGTTTTATATAAAGAAAAGAAATTACATACATATTTTTAAAAATATTTACGTAAGCATCACTCTGACGCGAACAACACCTCAATATCGCTACTGGTTAGATAGATATCGTGGGTTGACGGAAAACAAATTTTGTGCTTTTTCACCCTTTTGGGTGTCAAATTTCGAAATACTATTTTAAATTTACATCTTAGACATTTTTCTCTGTAAGAAACGTAGATGTACTTTGTATTTTTTTTTCGAAACAATACTAATTAGAAAAATTGTAGTGTATGTATAACACACGGCAAATTGTAAACCGGCCTAGTGCTGAATTTTGTACGTGTCTAAATAAATAAATAAAAGAAAATAAAATCGCTAGCCCGTTCAGTCAAATCAAAATCGATCATTCACTAAAAAAACATATCACCCCTGCACAGTATTTAGAAATCGAATTTCGAAAAATCTGAAAACCGTTTTGCGATAATTTCTGTAATCATCATCCTGCAGCAAAAATTAATTGTATATCTCGACGGGTTCGATAGATATCGATGATTTAACTAAATCACGTTCAAAGTCTTTTCACCACATAAGAGAGTAAATTTCGAAAAACACTTGAATCACGTTTTACAATACTTTATTGGTATATTGTGGACGTAAATAACACAACATTAGCCCGCTGGGTTCAAGATATATCGACGATTAATTGAAAACGCTTTTCGCCACTTTTCACCCCTTTTCACGTCCTTAGGTGGCGAATTTCGAAAATTCCTGAAATAACCTTTTAGGTATTTGAGTAAGCATCAATCCTAAACAAAAATCAGTTCTCTATATAAAAAACTATGGGATCGATATAAATCGAATGTGATTCGAAAACTCATATTACCCCATTTTTAACCACTTTAGGGCCGAATTCAGAAAAAAATATTTGAAATGGTACTTTAGATATTTACAAAAGCACCAATTTAAGCAAAGAGCACTTCTATATCTCCATTGATTCGATAGATATGGAAGGATAATCGAAAACACATTTCTCGTATTTTCACACCTTTAAATAAAGACTTTCGAAACATCTTTGAGTCCTTTCATAGACATTTTTAAAAGTAACCAATTAAAGTTAAAATCACGACGATAGCCAATTGTGTTTCAAAGATATAGACGATTCATCAAAAACACATTTTGCCCCTTTTTACTGCCTGGGGATCGAATTTCAAAAAACTTAAAACTACTTTTTGGGTTTTTACGTAAGCAATATTTTGAAGTGAATATCAACTCTCTATC
>PNEQ01006273.1:0-15650 GCA_003012365.1 Medauroidea extradentata
CCAAGTAATAACTGCAACTCTACAATTCATATTTTAATGCCGTGAATTAGATACAGTATGTTTTATTCATTGTCAACGTAATTCCTTACAATTTTTTTTGTCATATAATTTTGTTATTTTTTGAGGGTTCCTGAGATTGTATTCGTAGAATCGCTACCTTTGTTAAATCCAGGGTTCGTAAAATCGGGGGTCTAGTGTAAGTACTTTTAATTTGTAATTTGCAATCAAATTTCGACGTCTGTTCAATTCACTGTGTTTTTGCTGTTCCGCTGTACAGTTGCCGCGCATATTGAAACTAGAGTAGACTCCCGATTATTCACGGTAATGATGGGGAGGGCATGCATGAATAATTGAAAAATAGATAATGTAAACAATACTGTATTTATCAAGGTAGCGCCCACCCCAGTGTATGCCTTCATACATACAGAACTCGCAGGAAATAAATGTTTTAAGTTATATTCGGCGGTTGATCTGTATTTGTTTTGTGGTTTCGGAAGAAAACTATCCTCCCGTCATTGGACTTGACCTTGCGCGCGACTTGTTTATCTGCGTATCTCGGGCTACAAGGAAGAGAGGGGGGAGGGAGGTAACACGCCAGCCAGCAGGTTGTCTCCCTTCCTCTCCTACAAGCAACAGCGTCAAGTCAGCAACAGATAACACATTGCTACTTGTGTGTGGCTAGCAGCCGTCTGCCGAGCATTAGCATGTTCACTCTTTTTGTCTGGCGTGCGTAGGTTGCGTAGTAAACATCGGTACATAATGCAAGTTGGTATTTTTTTTATCTGTGTACACTATGGTATTTAAGACATGTACATGTAGCAATGATTTGCCCTGATTTTTAAATACACACGTGATAAAAAGACGTTTAATAAAACATTACACACAATTGTACACTTTAAAGTTAAAAACACTGAAATTAAACATTATCCCCAAAAGTTAAAATTACACAAAACTATGTATAGTTACGAAAATTGAACACTACATTTCTTCCCAAGATGTATGTGAAACATTCTGTGATTTTTGTTTGCTTACTAAAATTAAGGTTTTTTCTTATTGCTGCACGAATTTTTCTCGCAACCACAATGTCGGAGTACTCAAACCCGCACTGATCCATGTAGTCCAGCAGTGTGTCAACACACAGCATCGCCTTGCTCTGTGTTACACGTGCACTACTTTCCTCGGCACTCTCCTCTGATGAGTCACTGGCTCACTGGCAACATCCTGTGTTACAGCAATCACTATTTCGTCATCATTTAGTTGTTCGAAACCGGGCTCACACGCATCTATCTGTAGCCACTCTGTGAGAATTTCTTCATCGACGTTTTCAAAACCACTTAAATTTTCAATTAAGGGTAGCACTTTCTTAGTGATTCTTTCTTCACTGGATTCTGTACGCATTTCTTCATTTGATAAACAAATAAAATTTCCGTCTTCGACGTCTGCTAAGATTTTCCTCCAGAAACGAACCAGTGTCACAGGTTTCACATCCAACCATGCTGTGGAAACTCCATGTATGGCATCTAGTATTGTCAACTTCTTCCAAAATGTAACAATGTTGTCTTCTTCCGCGACAAGAGTCCGAAGTAAGCCAGCACGGTACCGTCTTTTCATAGCCTCGATCACACCTTGATCCATTGGTTGGATCAAAGAAGTAACATTCGGGGGCAGAAATTTCACAGTGATCAGGCCGTCGCCTGAAACGAGAACAGATTCGCTTGGATGTGATGGAGCATTATCCAGTAATAAAACTGCTCGCTGTGGAAGACATTTTTCTATCAGAAAACGCCTAACTTCAGGGACAAACTGATTTTTGAACCAATTTTCAAAAATTTCTCTAGTCATCCAAGCAGCTTCCTGGTTGTAGTAATGAACTGGAAGACTTGTGGCATCAGTACCCTTAAATGACCTTGGACGTTTAGCTTTACCAATCACTAATAACTTATGTTTGTGAGCACCGGACGCATTTGCACAACACATGACAGTTATCCGTTCCTTTGAAGATATGTGTCCCGGTGCATTTTTTTCATTCTCCGACGCAAGTGTTTTTGTTAGCAAGCATTTCCAGTACAGACCGCTTTCGTCTGCATTATACACTTGGTCTGGTGTCAGATTTTCTTTTTCAACAAATGCTTGAAATTCTTCCAGAAACTGTTCGGCACCTTGCACGTCGGCACGGAGTTTTTCTCCTTGTACAGTAATTTCGCGTATTCCGTATCGCTGCTTAAATCTGGTTAGCCATCCAGATGATGCGCTGAACTCTCCGTCTATACCTAAAGCTTCATGAAATAACTTGGCTTTTCCATACACAAAGGACCTGTTATAGGTGTGCCGTCCGCTCAGTTTTGATTGAACCAACGAAGCATGGTGACATCTAAATTTTTGTATGATGAAGTTTTCAAACTCTTCCGTTTCGAAGGGCCCGCAACACTGTCACAGTTTTTGGCAAAATTCATGAGTTTTTCTTTCTTGTTTTTTATGTCGCGAACAGTTTGCACACCAATGCCGTAATCATTAGCAAGTTTCGTCACTGCCTCTCCTTGCTCTAATCTGTTTATTAATCGCAGTTTCTGTTCAGTAGTTAGGACTACCTTCTTTTCGGATACTTGCCATTTCAACTTAAGTGTAAACCTGGCTAAGTGATCACTAGCAACTTAACTGAGAACATGATCCCACACTGGCGGTAATTGTACACACGTGCACTTATAGCGTCGCGGAGATAACAACTGTGTCTATCTGTATCACATTCCACGTTTGTCCTGGCCGTCTCGGGCGCGCACGTGAGGGTTGTCCAAGACACGGGCGCAAGGGTTGTCCAGGGCGACAAGTCTGACACACAGGCATCTCATTCTTTGCGCATTGTTTGCTACTATAATCTCAAACATCTTTTCTGTATTTTATAATATCCAAGCATATCTAGTCCTCCTTTTTGACAGTATATTTTTTGATTATTTAGCAGAAATAACAGACAGTAAAATGTATGTTAAAAAAAATGTTTAAAAATTAAATTTTTCAACACGTTTTTTTTTTATGAAATGGCACAAGGATAATCCGCACCTGAATAATCGAGAGTCTACTGTACTTAGCTAACAGGCGAGTGCAAGGCACCAGTGATTGGTCAATAATTCGAGAGATGGGCGCGTCTTGCAAAAATTTTGATAATAGATGTCATCATAGCAGGCTGAAACTATCAAGGCATCTGACTAGAAACTGTTAGCTTCGTAGTTTCACTTTTTGGACGTGTACAATCTTTTTTCAGTTGACATTTTAAACCAAAATGTATTATTCTTGACTGGATCTGAAACAATAAAATTAAATTGCAGTAACCTATCACTCTAGAATTTGAATTAAAGTGACATAAACTCATACCAAACAATAAAATATCGTAAAAATAAATGAAATGTGCTAGCTTCTCCTATCAAATAGGTGCCAAGTGCCAGTCAAATCGTCATTATTAAAAATTTTTAATTGTGCATGCATTAACAACAAGCAAATTTCCCGAGTTAGCTTTTAAGTAACTGGAACCATTAAATTTAATCAGTTTATTAAATATGTGAAAATCTCAAAACATATGCCTGGCAGACGGCAGAAAACGAAAACTGTTTAATTTCGCCATACACATATTATCCAGTAAAAAAGTGTTTTCAATGTTTACAACAACATATGAAAAAGGCACTTTTAAAGCTCAAATAACGTGAAAATTAAAATATGCACGGAATTATTATTTTACGTGGTTGCATTTGGTGCAAAAATTAAGTCGGAATAATCATGTAAATATTAAATTGTTTTTCTAGGTACTATCCTCATTGTGAGACACCATCTAAAACCCAACAAATCAGGATTGTCTGTGCTGGGAATCAAACCCGGGACTTTCTGAAAGACAGTCCAATGTGTATGTTGGTGTGTGCATGATAGCATGGCGAACAGGACAAGGAGTATTTGATTGGCTTACAAGTACTCTAGCATGACCATCTTAACAAATTGCAAAATTTTTACTAAAATATGTTACTTCCTGCACCACTTCACAGTATAAAAACAACAGTCAATCATTGGAAACAATTTGTTACGTTATGGTAATTTTAGATATCTTTACTCATGCACATTCATTAACAACTAGCTGACATTTTTTTTACCGATTATAAAAAATAGTAACCATTACGAAACGGTACAAGTAATACTAAAGTGTCATAATCAGACTGTCGCTTGCAGTAAGACTTGTTACAGGAATCATAGGCCGCAGGCCTATGTTGTATTAAAAGCACAAAGAAACGTCACACCTTCTATAGGGCAACATTGATTGCACTAGTTAGACAGAAATCTTACAACATCAATTGAATTAGAGCAGTGTTGTTTATGTTGTGGCTTGCATCTAGAGAGACAAGTTGGCGAACAACAGAAAGCAGTATAGCCTACAAGCATTATAAAAACATTACACCTAAATTTCCTTCACTGGTAACCAAATTATGACTGTAAACAGGCATTAGAACCCTGATATGTTTCTGAAGGGACCCAAAAATTTCTACTTTATACACGGGGAAACATTGTGAGAAAGTAAATTCCTATTATAAATTAGAGTTACGGACCAAATGAAAGTAGCGTCATTACCAGGAAACCGTTACCAGTGTGAACGCTATAACAGGGCTCTACTGCATTGTCTGACGTGGCTATCAGTTTTGTGGTAAAATTATGTTAAACAAGTTATATTGTCACCACAATTTTATACTACTGTATGTTTACTCAAATTCAAGCAGCCATAGATTATAAACTGGTTCTGAAATTAACAAAAAAAATTGTAAGTTGCATCTTGTTTAAGTCAAATCCCTTCTAGTGCCAAAAAATGGCATCGGTTTCCATTCGCACGTTGAGATTTTGGATGAAATGATGGTATCATTCTTTTCAAAGAGCAACATCTATTCAAAGTGTGTCATCATTTTCAGTAAACATGTTAGCAGACCTGCCAACTTCCAAAGAGTCCTATCAGTAAGATTTTCAAAATATTAAAAATTTGACGTAAATCAAACGCGGCATTTTAAGTGCTGTGTATGATTAACTGCTATTTAAAAAAAATCACGTACCACATAACGCATGTAAACAGACGAGCCACAACCAACGCCATTTTGAAAACAACAGACTGTCGGAACGACAAGATTTGACCCGACCGGCTCGACTCTGCAGTTCGAGTTATAATCAAGAGACAAATAATAGATGTAGTACAATTAATCCTGAAAGTACGGTTCCATCTGCTTACTTCGTTATTTATAATGTCATAACTCAGTATAAAGTACGATACACATACCATAAATACAATATTTAAGGTACTCAGGGTAGCACGGCGTTGGAAATTGTGCTATTTCGCCAGAACACAGAAAATCTGTAAAAATTTTTAGATAGGTCCGCAAAACCATAATATCTCGAGATTTTCGTACAAATTACAGACAATCCGTAAAAGTTGGCAGGTCTGTAGTAGCCAATTCTTTTATATAAAAAATACGGTGTGTTGCACAACATTTCTTTGCCTTGTAGGCCTATATGAAACAAAGAATGTCTTTACTTTACCTGGCCATAAACTATGTAACTTAAATTTGTACAAATTAGAACTATTTAATAGTGTTGTCAAATATCACATGCTTGATTGCTCTATGCAAGCAAACTAGATTTGTTTTGGCACATGCTAGATAACAGGGTTGTTCAATATGATCGTAGTTCTTCGCTAGATGTCTCATAGTCGTCACATATGACAAATCTTCATACAAGAGGTGCAAGATTATTTTTATGAAATTCCTTAATATTTAAGGGTGCTGGTTAGCCGAGTCATGGAGGGAGGGGGTGGGGAGAGAGTGTAAAGATGGTGATACACATATCAAATTATATTTAATGTGGCTTAGTACAGTACATTCTCACTATGACACCTCATTGTTTCAGAGGATAGGATTGTAAGTACATACCTATTTTGAGAAATTTTGACTAACCCCTATACATCAAAAATTGCCTTTGTTTAAATGACTTAAATAATAATGTTCAGTTGTCTCTAGTGCATAAAAGAAGTTTTAAATCAAATAAAAATATACCGTTATTTAATAGACAGACGTCTCCCAGAAAAATACCCAAAAACTTACGGTATACAATCCCACCCACCGCCCAGGGAAAAAAAGTAGGTAAAAAACCATGAGTAATGGAATCATCTTCATTAATGTGTTGAAAACACATGCGACTGAACATTTAAATGATGGTGACTTTAAAACTGTTTGAATCCGGGTTCGGGCAAGGATGTTGTGCTTTCATCATATCACATCCACTGGCTCCAAAGCCCCCCTGAGATGTTAAAGGACAGTAAAAACCCTCACATTTCATTATCATTCGCCTGTCCCACTCTGTCTTTATTTTGTAGCCCGCTGTTTCACGTGACCACTGTGTAAGAATAACTTTGTGGCTGCCTACCTGTGCCAAACAGCGTTGCGTGTCGGAAACACTTCAAACAACATAAGTAATGTCACTATCATGACAACACGTGTAAATACACCTTTTTAGGACACGTAAAAATGACATAAAAAAACTTTTTCAGGCTGCTATAGCGGAAAATATACAAACGGGATGCACGTGAAACTAAGGATGGGTAGTGCATTAGACAGTGGCGTAACAATTTCTTTTAAATATAAAAAAATATGGTCCTCGTTTAGGCCCATAGATAAAACTGTTTTATGATAAGACTGCACGCCTAGGCATAGAGGTGATGCAGCAGTAAATGACTCGGATAACGTGCTAGTAGGCGGCCGCCTTAACTTGTTTCTCCACACTATCTCTCAAACTTAGGATGAGGCGTTTACACGAGTAAATACATAACATCATTTCAATTAAAATGTCGTCTGAAACCCACTAAAATATCAGCGAAACTTTGATTGAGTAATAACCTCCCTACTTCTTGAAGAAGTCTTTTATCGTGGTCTGTTTTTTATTTTGAACCAGACTTTGTTCGGCGAACTCTCGTAAATTGGCAAAGTGTGACCACGTTTCTTCACTCGTGTTTTGCTGCCGTAGCACTGTGGCGTAGATGTCCCCAGCCTTGAATACATATTTTGTTATCACAACTAGTTCAGGCTCTTCTGCATCTCTGTCCCCATCTTTTTCGCCACTCGCCTCCTGCTGCACCTGGACCTCATCAGTGTCGTCGCTACACTGCAACGTCATCGTCTGCTCTCTCAAATTCCTCAAGCATGCAGTCTGGGGCCAACTGCTGCCATGTTTCCTCGCACGACCGAGTGACAGCCATAAGAGTAGGGTGAGGCGTTGTCGATGCTCCCGGCTGCAGCAGGAGGTACATGGACGGCAGGCAGCCTCTTCGTCGACTGGCAGGACACAGTGGGCGTGGCGGAAACAGTTGGTGATGGAAATTTTTTTCACTGTTCTCCAACTGGCAACAATAGCCTCTATTGCAGTAAATAGACCCATTTCAATTCCTTCCCTATTTTTATTTTGAGCACCATGTTCTGCACAAGCATCTCACGAAACTTCAGCTTCACAGGTTGAATTATCCCCTGGTCCAGAGGCTGAAGCAAGCTGGTGGTGTTTATCTGCGGTTCTCAAGCTCGGGATGTGTGGAGCAAATGTCAAAGAAGAGGACGACTTTTCTGTTGGCAGCACCCATTTTTACGTCAAAGCCGTGAAGTCACCTTGTGAACACTGCCGAGGTCATCCATACCTTCTTGTTCCAGTCATAGTCGCATGGGATAGTGGGATTATGTTTCCTTTGAGGCCTCTCTCTCTCTCTTTGTTGCTGCCGTCCATGTTGCTGCACAGGACAGTGAGGCGCTCCTTGCTGTTTTTTGCACCCTTGCGCATGTCTCACTTCACTGTTAGGGTGCGATCTGGCATTAGATTATAAAACATTCCAGCTCGTCGACATTATGCATGTTGCGCGACTTGTAGAGTTTGAAAATGTTCTGGAGACGGACATCCACTCACCGATTCTGGATTAACTGACACACTTTTGCACGACCTTGTGGCTGGACATACCATGACACACTTCAAAACGTTCCAGCTACCCACTCAAAAATTTTAGGTTAACGCCTAACCTCAGGGCAAGTGCCTCTGCTTTTCTTTGCATCATTTGCTTGCTTACAGGCAGATTTTGTGATCTAATCTGGCCGAACCACTCTAGCAATGCCACCTCTAAATCTATATGAGCCGTGCATCTCAGATTTTTCAACTGAACGCTGTGGCCTTCCATCCGTACTGCGTTTATTATCTCCTCTCACATTATTAAAATTATGAACAAAGTAGGGATGCCATGCTGCCGTGCAGTTTCAGTTTTCAGCCACTTGCTGGATGTCTTCGTGAGCAGCAAACTGGCTCGCTTTCCACTAATTTCTTGAAATCGCAAGCCTGTATAACATAAAATCAATGACGCGAGTCACCAACTTTATACACCAAAAGCAAGGCAAAATGTTACCAAACCAAAATCCAAATAAAACAGTGTGGGTCGTACCCAATCGCCAATTGTTCATAAAATCATGCCAAAAATGTAAGCAAGTCGAGTCCAAAATACATGCTTAAGTCATCACGAATATTTATAACATCTAACCCAAAGCAAAATCCAAGGAAAGCAAGCAAAATAAGTCGTCAACACAAATCACAGAGAGAGAGAGTCAAAGAAAGATAGAGAGAGAAATATATACCCACAAACAAGTGAAAGATCACTATGCTAAGACAGCGAGTGCATAAACATTCTGCGTCTTTGTCGGAAGGGACAAAGCACAGTCGCTGACAGCTAGGAAGGGATAGCATTTTAGATGTGCGCTACTTACAGTACAGTGCTCCACAACAAAAATGCAGCACAGCCATAAAAAGTGCAACAAACATATTTTCAACCAAAATAATCAAATTTAGACTTTTCCAGCCAGAATTTTTTTACAGTTTCTCGAAACGTGGTCGTAATAGAGGGGTTTTACTGTACATGTCAAACCTGCACACAGTATAGGCTGTTCGCTTTCCTCTTTTGAAATGAGATCCATCACATGTTCCTGCCTTCTTGCAGTGTGAATGAGAGAAGGGAGATATAAAGGTTGGGCCGGCTGCTCAACTAGCGAGCCAAGCCTGTTGCCTGCTGGCCTGAAGAATGGACGATGTCAGGTGAGAGGAGAATGGAGAAGTGATGGAATAAATAAGGGAATTGCAAGAGAAAACCTGCTGGCCAAGAGCAACGCCCGCCATGTTTCCTACATTCAAAAAATCCGGAACAGAATCGGGATTGCCTAGGTTAAGAGGTGAGAGCTCTGACCCGTCGACCACTACGGCGCCTTGTTCTCCTGTTCGCATTGCAGAAAATAGTTTATGTCTAAAGGTGTTATTAGCAATGACTAAAAACAGCGGAATACAAGTTTAACACGTAAATTAATATCCTTGCTCATGTCACAGTTCTCGAGCAAGCAGCAGCCTTAAAGAACGCATTCTATGGAATCTATTCACAGTAGCTACAAAATAATCGACATTATGGAAATGTGTGTCCAACAAAGTCCTCTAATGGTAAATCAAAGTCAAAGAAGTTTTTTTCTAAGTTTTTCGGCCATACACCTGAACGTTCTGATGACTTACACTAACTAAATAAAATATTTTAATTAAAAATGTGTGCGGTAATCTGTTGAAATATCATCCACTTTAACACTGTAATTGTACCACCACCACCGCTGCTAACACAGTAACATGCTTAAAGTAGCTTTCAAAACAAAGTCTACTGAGTGAATTGTTTTGCAAGATTCATTTCATTGTTTCATAATATAATGCTCACTTGATTAGTGAAATATATACTGTACAATCTCCATCCAACTAGAACTATATACAGTATGTAATTGTCTTCGCTCTTCTACTGCTTCCTTGTCCACAGAATTAAGGCACTCAGGTATCACCTTTGCCCTTGGATTCTACAGACATTCACAAAAAAAACTATTAACATTAACTTTTTTCTTCATACATAGCTGGAAAAGCATAACAGGGTGATCACAAACAAAGTGTATTGCTGATAAAACTATGTACACAAGTACAGATTTTTAAATAAAACATATAAAATTTGATTACACACCTGAATCTACACTATAATTACAATAAATAAAATTAAAAAAGATTGCTGTCCAAAAGGTTCCACAAAATAGGTACAATACTATATACAGAATACAAAAATGCTGTGCTGTTGACAATAATATTTACAAGTCCTACACAGAGCAACACTAATAAAATATCTAAAACCTAAAATGTTTGTTGCTCATACACACTCAACTCGGCAGTGTCGTACAAAGTCACTTGTGCTCACGGGTCGAGTCTCCAGTCCACACCAAACTTTTCACATGCACACACTGACTTACTTTGTTACAGTTGATTTTTCCCTCAACTTCTTCAGTCGTCAAAGTTAGTGACACCATTGCAGCCAAGTAGATAAATACCCAGCTGAAGCGACATATGTGGTAGCATCCACTTCCTTCGTCAAAGAAGGCAAGTCTCGTTGATGGAAATAATGCAAATGTGAACTGTAAGAACGTATATTAACTTACACTGCATAAGAAATGTACAACACATTGAAAGGGAGTGCCTTCAGAGCTGTTTAATTTATTGTACACATATGAAACAGAATATCAACAGACCAGGAATTTCCAGTGGATAGTGAGCATAAGAAATGTTGATATGAAAGTCTGCACCAAGTGGAAGCGCAAGTGCTTTGCACTCTGAGAGATCATTGAAATGTTGGATGCAGATGGATGGTTTATACCTGACGTAAAACCTGATGAACCTATGCACAACTTGCATGTTAACACTACACTTAGTACGAGCACACCCCTAACAAAATAGATTGCAATGTTGTAGAACTAAACCTTGGCAATAAATTATGCATAAAGTGTTAATGGCTCTCAGATGTCTGCTCTGAGGCCTACAATGTTCTTCCGTACAGCATCTTTCCAGTCTCTGTCTGGCCAGAGAGTTGGCGAAATAGAAAAAGCCTAACTCCTGACTGCTTGATGAAATCAGCGTCCGAATGATCCGTGTTGGAGATGTTGAGGTACTGACGAATCTACGACTCTCTGCAACTCTTAACTGTCAACATTCTGCCCTATCTGGGATTCTTCCACAGCCAACTGTTCCAGCAGCGGTCTGTAAACAAATTCATTAATCCTGTTAGCTACAATAACCTGCTGTCGTACAAAGTAAAACAAGCATGCAATATGTGCTCACCATCAGAGCTGCAACAGTATGGTTAAGTCTTGTAATAATGTTGGGTTACATTCCAGTTACAAAAACAAGTTCATGTAACGTAGATTTGTAGAGGTCACACTTATCCAAGAGTTGTCAGATAACCCTTCTCCCCGCCCAAAAAAACTTAAAATTACATGTATTTCAATACTTGAATGAAAAACCTGGAAGTACATTATCATTCATACAAATAACATAAAATTACAGTACTTCATACCAAGATACATGAACACTGTGGCGAACATAATCAAAAATGATAACAACTATTGTGAAACTATGTTATAGCAGGATTTATTTATTACAATAGAACCCAGCTATTATGACTGCCTGTGGTTACAGACAAACGTGTTGTAAATTCACTGTTATGAAATTGAGAATAACCCATTTTCACCCCAGAGCAATTGAAAAATTATATTTAAAGTGCATTTGTTTTTGCTTCAAATTCAAGTGTAACTATAACTGGTGCAAAGAAAAACCATATTAAAACAAAATATTGAGCTAATAGGCAAATGTCTTCCACATAAAATGTGCAACTGATAAGTTTACAGTAGTTTCTCGATTCCCAGTTAATTATTTATTTGCAGAAAGGAAAAAGGGTAAAGGCATGCAGAAAAACAAAGGCTGCAGCCTTAAATTTGAGACCTGATAAATATCACATACAGTGAAACCCCTTATTTACACTTTCCAGGGGGACAGGGCGAAAAAGTGTAAATAGCGGGAAAGTGTAAATGAAGGGAAATCACAAAAAAACCATCCAGCTTACCTTATTTAGTACTTTTGTTTTCATGTTGCTTAAAAATCTCTCTACAGGTAAAATCAAAGTGATAGTATTCATGCAAGCTATGTATTTGTCATATTTTGTCACATAAAATTTGGTACAGTGTAAGTTACCAATATCGGATTCGAATATACTGTTACAGGAAGATTTATTGCACATGCACATACCAAGAGAACATCTTAAAATGTTAGATCCGATTTTTTTTTATCGTTTGGTAAATACTGTTCCGAATTTTACCATTTTTTTGCAAATGCTATCATGAATTTTGACAAAAAACTGTAAGCGTTTGAATGGGAATGTACAGTTCTTCATTATTCAGATCAACACATGTTCCCACGAACTCATCACACTTCTCCATTATTACAGTATCTGTTTTTGTTTTATCGACAATGTCAGCTATTTTTTTTTGTTTACATTACCGTTTTATAACCATCTAAAACACGCTGCACTAAAATGGAAATGATTTAAAACACAACTGCTTGACTTTCAAACACGTTTTGCAAATTTTAGGTTAAAGTTACAGTTATTTGCGCTTACAAAGACAAACGAACGTACGTGAAGAGATCAATGTTGCCAACGTGAATATATTGATAGCACTAGCGGCGGCAGCGTTTTCTTGCCGCCATCTTGAATTTATTGTGCCGTGAGGGCTAGCATTACACGCTATCACGATCATTCTCCTATGGCTTTGCACGTGATCGCCAACCTGTTGTGCTGTTTCTTCTTTGTTCTATTTCCAAACCAGTTTAGATGTCCTTTCTTAGTCATCTATGACTTTGAAATCTCGTGTTTTTATTGTCTTCGGATGGCGAAAACGTGGGCAAAAAACTTAAACAGCGGGAAAAATAACATTTTGATGTGATATGTGGAAAAATGTAACACTGCACTAAATGGCAGACAAACGGGACCTGAAGAAAAAAGTGCAATTTGCGGGAAAACGTAAATAACGGTAACGTAAATACGAGGTTTCACTGTACATATAATCTTGAAACGCACGATTGTTGGAAACTAATGTAGCCCATACGTGTAAGCTTTATCACAATTCTGTTAGAAGATACCTAAATCTTTTCATTGGTGCCAACCTACAAGTATTTTAACATAAACTTTCAACTACAATTTTTTGTATTTTTTATTTTATTTTTCCACAGTTTCCCAGAATGATTTCATAAAATTACTGGTCGTCGGATCCATGGTCGCAGAATATGCATTTTATTGTATCCTGTAAGTGTACATTACCCACACAGATCATTTTGGCAAAATAAAAATACAGCATTATTCCTACATGGTTTCTTTTTATTTTTAATTAAGTTAGTTTGTATGATGTATAACACAAAAAACATTCTATAAAAGGAATACTGATTTACTAATTAGACAGATGTGTTTCAAATTAAAGTACAGTGTAATCTCTTATCTCATCTACATTTTCCCACAATTTGCATTTTTTCTTTAGGTTTTGTTTGATTGCCATTTTGTGTAATGTTCAATTTCCCTGCATATCATATCACCAAACCTTATCCTGCTGTTTATTAATTTATTTATTCAATCCCTTGGACTCCGATTATGAGCGAAGTGCTCCCGATTATTGGGTTCATAAAAAGTGTTGGATACAGTAGTACGGTATTAACAATATGAACACTACACAACAGCTTTTAACATATACAGTAGAACCCCTTTATTAAACTTTTCAAGGAACATACCAAAATGGTGTAAAAAATGGGAAATGGAGACAAAGGCTTTGAATATTACTAAGCTGTAATAATTTAACATGTGATTAAAAATAAAAACAAACAATTTTCACAAAAATAAACTCCCAAACATGTAAATTCGCACCACAAATTATATTTTGTTTTAAAAATTCAATAAAATTTATTTTAAAAAATATGTACAGTACTAAATGGTAAACGCTGAATATATATAATAACTACAAGGTTATGTCTTTGTTTAAAGCAGTTAAACCAACCACCTGAGGGACAAAAATTTGTCAAGTCCCAGTTTGCTGGCTATGACTTGTGCCATTTCTGACCATGAAACATTGTTAATTGGTACATTTGTTCTCCTGAACCCACACATAATTCATTAAAATAATTCCTCAGTTGATTATGATTTGATACTCAAATGTATTTTCATTACTACGCAAGCAGCCCGTAAATCACAGAACTCTCGTCAACAATTTAACAATTTTTTATGATTGGATTTTTTGTTAAAATTGGGATAACCAAGGGATACACATGTCCCGGTACAATGTTCAACACAATTTTAAAATTTGAAGTTTACCATAAATTGAAACGTTGAACTTTTAGCTCTATAGAACATTTTAGTGCATGCCATAACAAAATCCACTTTGAATAAATTGGAAATGATTTTGCCATTTTGCATTAATAATACTCAAAACGCCACACAATTACAACCAGAACATTAATTTCATGTTACCTGAGTTAGTACACAAAGCAACCATAGATGCACGTACACTGATATGTGCAATTGTGGGTGCTAGTGCATGTGTGTGTGTGTGTGCAGCATTGTCACGTGAACTAAACTTCGTACAAGTTGCAACCAGCCAGTTGTGCTATCACGTGAACGAGAGCATCTTAGTGCAACTTCGTACAAGGTGCGAACTGCCAGTGATGCAATCATGTAAAAGAGCAACTTAGTAAGAGTTGCGCACAGCCAATGGCGCTGTCACGTGAGCGGGAGTAACCACAGGTCGTTAAGCTGTCTAGTTCCTAATTATAACGATGTGTACACGTACATGAGCAGAACACTTGATCGTCTTGACGTTAACGTTGAAGTTTGTTGTAATTATATACATATATCTGTGCTTTCTTGTTCAAAAAGTAAACAAACGCAAAGAAAAAGTGTAAATACAGCAGCAGGAAATAAAAATACTGACTGGTATAAACAACTGAAATGTTGTACATATAAACAAATGGAGATAAAATGGTAACGACAGTAATTCTTGTAATTAGTGGGAAAATGTAAAAATTGGGTTCTACTGTACTCATACAGTAAAGAATTGATGGTTTATATCAAGGTTGCAGTTTTTACGGATTTTATCCATTTTCGCGGATATTTTGGTGCTCAACCGGACTGACGGATAATCACTTCGAATCACATATTTTAGTTACCAAACGCACAAACACAAATATTTACTTGCTGTTCTCGCTCTACTTCATAGATAACAAGTCAACAACAGACACTTCACTTTGCTATGTTGCTTCAAGTGTTTTTATTAAGAGAATAACAGCGCAGCGCTCCACCTCTCATGTCTGGCAACAGTGTTTCATACAGTAAACCCTCGATCTAACGACATTGCACGGTGCCAGGAAATTGTGTCATTAGATCGCCGATGTCGTTAGTTCCGAGGTAACTAAATTTGACCCCCCCCACCCCCAAATAAAAAAAAATTAAGTGCATTTTCATTTTCCTAAAATTTATGTAGAACAACTACTGTAGTGCTTATAGACTACAGTGTTTATGTTTACCTTTTCATAATTTCCAATGTTGTTGTTTTTCATTATATATTTATTTAATTTTAAGCCCTTGCCCATATTTACATTTCTTTTGTTTATTTGTTGAAAGTCATAAGGTTAAGCATAATGTTTTGTTTACATTTAAATAATTATTTATTATTTTAACTAAGCAG
>PNEQ01006274.1:0-15650 GCA_003012365.1 Medauroidea extradentata
TTACTGTACTCGCGACAGAGAGATCACGCAGCTGAAAAGACAGGGCAGAAGGCCCAGGCACAAACTTCAATGAACATGAACAAAGAAAACTAACTCACCAACGTATCGAAGAACAGCCGACGAGGCCCCGACGAGCGCGAACGGAAAAGTAAAGCACAGAAGGGCGACCAGGATCCAACTGACGTCGAGAGCTAGCCGGCCGGCCTAGGCAACAGGGAAGGGGGAAGGGGAAGGGAGGGAGCCAAAGACAGCCGAAGATAGCCGAAGAGTTCCGACGAGCGGCGAAGCATTCCCGCACGCTTCCGAACAGAGTCCCATTGCATAACATGACGAAACCAACCATTTGGATTCACAAGCAGTTAAAAGGCACCTCAGTACAACTGAGGGCAAAGCACCAGTTCAAATTGTACTGTTTAGATTTTTTGTGACGTTGGTCTGAACCCTGTGCAACACTACTGCTTGAAGCTAAACAATGCGCACTTGTGGAAGGCTGACTGGGCTGATTCATGTTTTGGACCATGTGTGTCCTTAGATTTGTAGTGTTGAAATCGCGTGACGTTTTGCCACTGCGACCTACTTCTTTGGAGCAACGAAGGCATGCTGCTTTAGTTTTATCACTTTCCTTTACTTTAAAATGCAACCAAATATTGCTTTTTGGTGCCATATTCACCAAACTGCCGTAACTGAGATTAGCACAATCAACTCACATTAACGTCCACAAGGAAACAGTCACCATGGTAATGTATAGCACATTTTGGCAGCAAAAGAGTGAACGTATAAAATTTTTTTAGAAAACTGATTAGACTTTCAGCTTTTACTACTAAACGTTCACAAATGTAACCAAAATAACTTTTTCCTGCACCGGCATTTGTAAATAAAGACCTCCGAAGGATTGCCAACATCAGAGAAACATAAAACGTAGTTCACCGAGAGGAATACAGGGTGCGTTCTGTAAGCACTGCGCTGCTGTTATGCTTTTCACTTAATGCCATTCAGCAGCTTATACTCATAGAATACAGCACCAGCACTGCAGGTCGATTACGGATATTTTAGAGCATGACGTCTTAGTTGAAACGTGTCGTTCGTAAGTCGGGCTTCTTACGACTGTGAGAAAATTTTGATTACGTTTCTGTCCATTATAACAGTTTCACATTACACAAGGCGTCTTAAGTAATACGCTTGAAAAACATATGTTGGTACTTCTATGCTTGGTTATCACCACAATTACGTATTTGCTGGCCAGTCAAGAAAAAGAGACTTCATTTGTCATCGTCGCAAGCTCATTGTTAATTATAAACATTAAGTTTTAAACATAACCATAACCTGAATTACTTTTTGACAGAAAAACAAGATCAGTTATTATTTCTAGAATTTTTTTTTTAATTATTTACTATTTAATACATGTAAATATAAATTGTATGCTAATATGTATCTAACGCTTGTTTTCCATGCAACATGCGAGGTTATCTAATTAGGTCTATGCATTCAAAGAACTTACCAACAAATTCAAAATTATTTGGCATGATTAATTTAACGTTGTGTATAAAATTCTGAAATTGTGTAGTCTTAAGAAATAAAATATATGCATGTACACTGAAGCAATACTTGGTAGGCCTACTGCATTAAAACAAGTAATATAACATTTAACCTCTCACGGGGCAATTACGAAATGTGATGCGGCGCAATCCTTATCTGTAGTCTTAGCGTTTTCCAGTAAGTTTATATACAAAATTACTTATGCCAATGCTCAGAAATTACTTGTATATATAACTATATGTTCAATTTACTGATACTAATGATACGATAACTTAACTGAGACTCCCGATTTTGGGCGCCTTAATCAAGGCTGTGTCGCCACAATTTTGACGAGTCTTAATTCATCAGTGGCCACATTTTGTCGTTTGACGTTTTACCAACGTCACTTTTGAGTTAAGATGGGCCAAAAACAGATCTGTAATCGATCTGCTGGAGTAGCAGTCTCAGCAAAGACTTGACCGTGCTATCTACAAGTGTATATTCTGTTGTTGTTTTTTTTATTTAGGAGTGACATTTCGATCTTCACTTTGTTGTTTAATGATAAGTAAATAATTTTCTATGACTGTGTTTACATTTTACTACATTGCTGTGTGTATTTTAAGAATTAATATACTCCTTTAATATACAATAAATCCTCTATATTACAAAACTAAAGGGACTTAAATTTCTATACTTTGCTATAGGGAGGTTCTGCAACACGTTGACATAGCCACAAACATTTTATAGTAAATTATGAAATATTTATTTTGTATTCAATATCATGTAATACAGTACATAAAAACATATGAAATCGTTTTCCAGAACAGCTAATAACATTCTTGAACTATGGACACTAAAAGAATATGTATACTGAAATTATTAGCTACTAACATTTTAAATTATAAATACTCTTATACTTCATTGGAATGAAACAATAAAATATAACTACGTATATGGAATGTGGCCAAAGTGACACATACATGTACATACCTTATTATCTTATTTATTAAGAATTTTTCTTAAAATAATCATCAATTTTTGCTTGTTTAGATGTGTTGCAAAGTTCAGATTGAACAACATTTTCAATTTTATGAAACAGTTTCATATTTTCACTTGCATTCTCAGAGGTAATAAAAAACTTATCCAACACACTTAGAGCATCCTGGGCGTGGAATAACTTCTTCACTTTCAGCTTCGTCGTCTTCACAATCTGAATTCTGGAATCACACGTTGAAGTTGATGGTAAAGCTTTTTCACCTAATGAGCTTGTGACAAGTGCATTGTCACTATTCACGTACATAGTCATCAAATGTAATGTTTCTGAAACTCAGGGTAGTTGTAATTTCTGACCATTCCGGCACTTCTGGTGGCAGCACATTACCATCTTCTTCATTTCCACAGTCTACTTGATGGAAAGCCAACTTTCTTGAAACACTTCATGACAGTTGCCTGAGAAATCTCATTCCAAGACTGGCAAAGTCTGTGCATGGCTTGTAGCAGGTTCCACTTGTTACACGAAACATTTTCGCTGGCAGCCATTTCACGCAGCAATTAGTGAACCAGTTGTTGTCTGTACAATATCTTCATCTGTGCGATTATATCTTGGTCCAGAGGATGCAGTCAGCTGGTACAATTGTGTGGAAAAAATTTTACTGTCACATTCCTGAGACAAGAGGCATCTAGCAATGAGTGAGCAGGGCACTGATCCATGAACAGTAAAATTGTCCTGTTGAGAACACCCATTCTAGCATCCAAGCTCAACAGCCATTCATGAAAAATGGATGATGTCATCCACGAGTTGGCATTGTTCTTGTACTTGCATGGCAGTTTTTTGTGATTCTTAGAACAGTGTGGCTTCTGGTACTTCTCTGAGCCATCACTATTGGCACAAAGCATCACTGTAAATCTGTCTTTGCTGTGCTTCCCTAACCCAGCCTCATCTGCATTGAAGATGTCTTTTGGTGCATAGCCACTACACAGAGCTTTAAGTTTGGGCTTCCAATCTTCAATCACTGCCTCATTTATACCAGCTTCTTCGCCACAAACATTGACTGATACAAGTTTCCATCATTTTTTGAATTTGGACAACCATCCATTTGATGATCAATGCTCATTTTCATTGCCATCTCACAAGCCTTTTCTTGAAGGAGAGGACCAGAAAGGGAAATGTTTTTTGCCCTACAGTCCTTAACCCACTCGAAACATTTTGAATTGAGGTTGTTGTTCTTGCAATCGCGTGGCCGCTTCCTTTTGGAAATTCCAATCAAGGACATGTTATTTTCAATCTTCTTCCGGTTGCAAGTAATCGTGGATAATGTAGACAATGGCAGATCAAATTTTTTTGTGATGTCCGTTTTCTTTTCTTCTCGATCTACTGCATTTAAAATTTCTAGCTTCGTTGCAATATCAAGTTGATGCAGTTTCTTGCAGTTTCCAGCCATTTTAAGATGCACTAGAAAGGTAGTCTGTAAACAATACTACAGAAAACTTTTATGGCAGTTTCATTAATTTTATGTGACAATACGTTGACATGTCGCAGCCCTTTGTGTGAGTGGTAAGTGGTCCCTGAGGGGGATGTGAAGCCTGTGCCGGCTAAGAACTGGCTGTGTACCTCGGGAATCTGGATTTGACCTGAGGCATGCCCCAGTGAGTGAGCCGGGGGGAGCCTCGCTTGGGTCGCACAGAAGGGGGCGGAGTACCTCACTTTAAATGGGGTAGGTATAAAATCACTCGCCTGGTTTTCAAATAGATTTGGCAGCAGCTGCTGCTTGCTGTCGCTCAGTGGCTTGGGCTCCTGGCGCACTTCCGACTTCAGCTGCTGTACCCTTTTGTGTGTTGGAGGTGCGCTCTGGGTTGGAGGCTTGATAGGGCTTAATAAAGGTGGCGGCTTCTGGGCTATACTGCGGAAGATCCTACTTGGAGACAGGCGGTTACGCTTACTTGTACGCTTTTTCTTAGGAGGCGGAGTCTGTTTGTCGCTGATTGGGCACGTGAGCGCGTGATGTTATTCTTTACAGAACTCCTCAAATGAAAGTTGAGGACCTGGGAGTTTCTGTGGTGACGGAATTAAGCTTGCACTTGGTGACTGTTTCTCTACTTGACATCGCCGCTCTAGAGTGGTCTTCTCTCGGGGTTCTTGCAGAGCAAGAATATCACTGTTACTGATATGTAGAGTCACCTGTTAGCGGTGAAAAAATTGAGCAGATTTTGTCTTTTTTTTTTTGCTGATTTCGGTATATTTTTCGTCATTTTTAAAATTGATTTTGTGCGTTTTTCGTCAAATTTGAAACTTATTTTGGTAAATTTTTCATAATTTCTAATGAAGTTTTAAATTTGTTTCTACATTTGTTCTTTATAAAGTGGTGTTAAATATTGTGAAATACATGTGTGCTAAAAAAAAGAAGAATAAAACCAATCTTCAAGTATGTATGTACTTTAATTTTAAAAGTTTTATTTATATGAAAATATTGTAGATATTTTCCAAGGAAAAATTAACTAACTGCTTTTTAATTTGATGGAAATGCCAATGCAGACATCAACTCCATATTTTCTGGAGTGATTCTGGTTCTCCTATCTGACATGATGTTTCCATAATACAAAAAAGCTCTCTCGTAATCAACATTACTGATGGGAATCCACAAAGCCCTTACAACACTCTCAACAAAACACAAAAAGTCACACTTTAATGACAACAAAATATTCAACACATCAATGTTATCTCCATGCTCAGCTTCTTCTTGTACAGTGTCCCTGAAAACACTGTATGCTTCAAGATACTGGCTTGGGGCTAGCTGATCCAAAATGGGCACACATTTTAGCAATCACGTAATGTCACCAGGAACACTTTTGATAACATTTCTTGGATCAAAATGTGTTCCACTGGCTGCAATGAATGTTTTTGCAGAGTCATTCGCCCTAAGATCTGCTAGTTTGTCACGACACTTTAATGAAACAGATTTGAACTGGGATGATAAACTGTCCCTGAATTTCTTGGGTACGGTCTCAAGTATTTCTGATGTGTTTAAAAAAAACTATCAGAGAGCAAAGTAAACAGCTTAGTCATGTTGTTCAGTTTTGTGTCCAGTATATGAGCTAGAGGAATTGATGAGCTTTCTAACAGCTGCAATAAACTGCAACACTTGTTGAAGTGCTCGACAAGAAATACTGTTTGACACTGAATAACTTTGATCTCCGACAACGATGAATTTTTAAAATACTGCACTGCTGTACTGTCATTCTGGGAAGTTTTGACAAATTCATCAATGTCACACTGATGGTCATTTACATTCTCAACGCTCCTAAACTGTGAGTTTCACCTTGTGACAACCGGCATCGGAAACAACTTAACCTTTTCTGGTTCTTCAGGGTATTTTTGCTGAATAAAACTTAAATACACATGTTTCCTTTTGCGTGTGTTCAGAAAAATGTGTTTCATTTGTCTCACACACTCGTAGAGTTCTTGAAGTTCAGGACCCCACAAATTCGCCACCAAGTTAATTTTGTGCACCCAACATTGTGTGTGCAAAAGTCCCTCAGAAACTAACACTCTGATGGCATTTATGCATTTCACCATGTACCTAGCAGAGTCTGACGTGATTGAAACAATGTTTTCATAGGAAATTGCTAATTTCTGAAACACAGAAACAATTTCTTGGGAGCACTCTGTTGCATTAGCATTTTTCAGAACTTTGACTCCACCTACGAAAAGTTTTTGTACAGAACTATCCTCCACATTGAAGGGTCTTGACAAGCATCATGAACACACATTGACCTTTTCTGTCGGTAGTTTCATCAAACAAAAGAGAGACCCGTTTGTTTGTCTCTAACCGCTTCCTTCATCCTTCCTTCCTCCATTCCTGAATTAAATGTGGTACATAGCCTTCTCGTAACCTACTTGCTGTAGGCAAGTCACCAGCACCTGGGAAAAGTGGGTGTAAGTCAGTGTTAGTTCACATAGGCATAACTTGTAGGCCTACTGTAATTTGTAAACAGTTCGAGGCAAGGACTTTAAAGAGTTAGACCTAATAAATAAAATACCAAAAATTTATTTTGTTGGTTTGGAATTATATTAGGTTTGAAACATGTAACATAGTTACTGGGATTTTTTATTTAAGTGAATTCACAAGCAATGAAATGGTGCTTGTGTTTCTGGGGTGGAGGGGGGTCAGGATAAGTTTATTGGTGCATAGGCCTACGATTTCGGTAGGCCCTATTGGGCAATAAAGTCGGAAATGTGCAAATTGAAAATTTAATGACAGGAAAGACATGAACGGTGCCGAATAATTAATTTATTACATAATGAATATGGCCATTTTGAAATACCTTCTATGTACTTATTCATCCAGTTGCGCAACTTCGGGTGATCAATTTTCTCCATCGGAATATTGGTTTCCATGAAAGCCCTAACTGTTGACATGACAAATTTTTGTTTGTAATTTTTTACAGTTTTTGCTCGGAATACCATGTCTGTGAGCGAAACTTGTCGTTTTATTCCTGAAGATGAGCCTTCACCTTCATTCGATTCCCGTGCTAATGCCTTATTTTTTTTTTTTGTGGGTGGCGCTTCCTTGAGTATGTTTTAGGCAAGTATCTTTTCTCACCCACTCGATGCGCGTGTTGCAAAATTTGCACATTAATATTTTATTGACTTTGTCAAACACGTAAAATCCTTTGTTTGCGAATTCTCTAGCACGGTCATAAACTGTGACTACCATTTTGAACAAATGCGTATTTTCCCGAACGTAAACAACACTCAATTTACCGTTGTGCATTTCTACTTTCTACAAGATATATTTGGTAAACATTGCCATATACCCGTGAAAACGTAACGTAAGCAGAGAAACACTTTCTGTATTCATTTGTCGTCACTTTCTACATTCTTTTGTTGCCGATTCTTCTATAGAAATAATCAACAGGTGACGTCAGAATCGATTATTGAACTCAAGATCGATATATTTCGCAATAATAGGTTTTGGCGGTAAAAACGTAAACATTTAGTTACTTTTTCGCGATTTTGTTGTAAACAACCCGATTTCGCGAAAAATGTTAGATTTCGGCGAAAATTTCGCAATTTCGCGCACTGCGAAAAACAGATGACTCTACTGATATGAATCTCTAAGAATTCTGGGGCGTTATTCATCAGAGAAATAAAATAAGTATTCCTAGAGAAGCGTGGTATATTACAGCAAAATCACGTTACACACAATTGAATATAACACGCACTTGGTCCATTACTCTCGGATACTGTTAGATTACTTTCATGAACTTTATAACTGCGAGCCTCGATGCACGTGGGTACCTCGACAAGGTCATAGATACTTCCGGAAATAGCGCACAGCGTGGTGGCTAGTGAGCGGCTGTAGGGTGTGTTCCCTATTACATTGCGGCGTGGGAGATATGCGTGGCAGCGCCAACTTCGTCCTTTCCCTCGGCACTTTCCCTAAACAGTGTATAGGTAAGGGGGTGAAGGACTCCCTTAGGCAAGAAGTCAAGCTTTGGTAAGGGGAGGGGGTTCGAGGGTTTCCCTTTGCAATATTCGCCTCGAGAATGGATGAGGGACTCCCTTTGTAAGAAGTTGACCTCGGTGGTAGAGTGGAGAGCTCCCTTTGCAAGAATCCAGCCCCTGGGTGGGAAGGTGTAGAGTGTGTGTAGTGTTTATAGAGAGTTGGGAGCCCAGTGAGCTGCCAGCAAACTCTGAAAATCTAGGGCCAAGCGCGCCCCTTATATACCCGGAGTTAGGGGGTCTGGGTGGGAAGAAGTCCTGTTAAGTGGATGGTAAAATGGCAGAGGCAGAGGAGTGACTGTCTGCTGTTGCAGGGTTGCCACCCTAACACCCACGCGTTTCTCCAAAACAAAACACGTGATGCGGGAAATATACCGCTAACATACTTTCAGGTCTCAAAATATCAAATTAAGATACCTTAAGATTATAAATAATATTACAATTACAATCTTACATAAAAGTACACTTCAATTATTTACACAGAATTATTTATGCACGTAAAAATGTCTAATATATTTATCGTCTCCTAGCCGTGTGTTCAAGTCTCTGAATTGGAAAGCTGTGGTTGTTGTTTACAAAACACGTGGCACACTATTACAGATTCATTTCTCCAGTATCGGGAATTTATCAAGACATCATTATATGGAAAATAACATTGCAAACCCTTCTTACATCCATAAAATTGACATCGGAAATTACGGTAAGTACATGTGAGACCTGAGGTGAACAAATGAGGCCTATCATCAAAAGGGACAAGCCCTGGGGAAGAGGGGTGGGAAGCGTCTAAACAAATACTAATAGTGGTGGGGCATCAACTTCCCGGCAGAAAAAGCGAGACTCTGAGTTTGGACCTTAAAAAAATCTTACGTTAGGTTGGTAGAGAGAAAGATACATAGCGCTAGGCCTATGTCCAGGTATTTATTAATGCTTTATTGGCCTGGCTACCTTTACAATGAGTTTAGAATACTACTGGCTAAAAGTCTCTAGGTGTCCTGTTGACAGTGGGGTTGGCTGAGGTTGACTCACCCTGGTATTTGGCCACTTGTAGTGTCAAGGGTGAGCTGGTTGCCAAGGTGCCTCGTAATACCGTCCACGCTGCTGGTGGGGGTCTCCTTGGCAGATGCGCCATAATGGCTGGTGATGGTTGAGATGTGGGCCCTGTAAGGCCCGAGTGGAGTCTTCCATCTGGGTGGAGGGCGCTGGGGGGCACGTTGCGGGGTGCCCCTGGTAACTTAGTGGGAGCTTCTCTGGTCCGGAGCCGTGTGGTCTGGGGTCGTGGCGCGCTGGGCGCCTTAGGGGGCAGGCCTGTGACGGCGTAGGGTTCAGAGAGCTAGAGGCTGGGTGTGTTGCCAGCTGGGTTGGTTTGGAGTTGCTTCCCCTTGGCAAGGGGATTGCTGCTTCTGTTGGCTCGGGAGGGCGGCAGCTGCCAACTTCCAGACTGCTGTCGCTATCGTGACCTTGGTGCACGGGTACAGTCGTCTGGGATTCCTCGGGGGCACCTGCTGCTCGGGGGCGGCAGGCTGGTTCCTCGTTGAAGGTGGGATCCATCCAGGGATCCTCAGGGGTGGTGGTCCTTTTGCCACGTGGCTATCCTGGGGCTGGCCAGGTATGGTAGGTTGAGGTGTTGGCTACCTTCTTGATGGTGCCTTGGGTGTCTTCTACCCAGTATACGTTAGGCCTATACTAACACACTGAAATTTTAATTTGGAACAACTTTAGAAATACACAGGCTAATAAAATACAGAGATAAGACTTGAACAATAAAAATTAATGAAATTTAATTACATTTCCCTTTAGGCTAGAAAATATTGGCTAGGTGAACTGTCAAAGATAGAGCTCATGATGCCTTAATTAAGAATTAGACAAATAGGGCCTACTAAAATACAAACAAAAGGCTTGGATAAAACAAAATAAACTAGGCCTACATGACTTTTCCTTCAGGCTAGAAGAATTAACACCAAATGTTGAAACTGCAGCTCTTCTTGCAGTTCCTCCAACTATTCCAGGCATTGGCAGCTTCATTACAATATCATTTTTGCTGACGATGCTCATATCTTCTATTTCCGGAAATACAAATTGCCATGTACTCGACTGTCTTCTCATAAATTTTACTCGGAAACCTTCTGTGGTGTCTTCTTCAATTCTGCCTACATACAATATTCTGTTTTTTTTTTTTTTTTTTTTTTGTTGTTGCGAAGGATACTATAACAAAGTCATTTATGCTTACACTTAGTTCATTATTTTTATCAAATAGCATTAGTGTGGAAGTTTCTTCTTCAGGAGGCCAAAATCGTCGGAGAATGACTCGTACATAGAAGTATCATTACTGGTGTCACTGTTATGAAATGATGGTATCTTCAGTGGTCTACTTTAACTTGTTTATTTTTAGGAATTGCCTTCTCTGCTTTCTTAGCTCTTTCTTTTTCAAATCTCTCTTTCTCTGATGTATCAGTTAGGATTCTTGATTTTCCTTTCTTTCGTCCTCTACTGAGCCACCCTTGCTGCTGACTTTGGGTACGGTCGAACATCCTCTGGTGTTATTTTATTTCTTGGCTTTGCGGTTTGTTTTGAAGGTGTTAGTTCTACATTTCTTGTGGGCCTAACTGTTAAGCCTACTTCTTCAGATAGGATGCTGGATGTGCTTCGTATGATGCGCTCAGTAGTCAAGAGTTGCTTCGTGAACTGAGTTGTCAGACAATGTAGATGAAGCTGGAATGTCAGTAGCAAAAGGTATCACAACATGAGCCTGTTCAGTGTTAGCATCACTGTTCGGTCTATCACATATTGAAGCACTGACAAAGTTTTCATTAGTGAACACTATAGACGATTGAGTGGCCATAAGCCCGGTTTTCTAAATGAAGAAATAATATTTTTCCTTGTAAAGGATGCATCAAATGCTTTGGTGACTAATTGAGGTAGGGCATGTATGGAAATAGTTTTCCCAGGGTTGGATGTCAGCCAGTCATTTTGTGCTTGCCGCATGAAAGTTTTCAAAGGTCCTAGCACTGCAACATCTAAAGGTTGCAGTTTGTGAGAGCAATGTGGGGGGAATGTTACCATTCTAATACCATTGTCTCGGGCAAACAAAACAGCTTCCAAGGAACAGTGACTTTTGTGGTCGTCCATTTGTATCAAAATCCCATTTTCTTTGCTGCAATTTGTGTGCTTTTTTAAGTGAATCAGAACATGAAGAAACAACTCCTGTGTCATCCAGTGACTGTTTAGACTATTTGCCAAGCCAAGACTACCTGGAGGAGCATTAGCAATCATGCTGTCATAAAACTTGGCTCTAGGAAAAATGAAAACAGGAGGAATGGCATTTCCTGGAGCATTGATTATCATGCAGAGAGTAATGCTAACTCCTCTTTCTGCAGAAACTGCTTGTCCTACCTGCTTTACTCCTTTCACAGCAATCACATTTGGTGCCTGAATAACTGTAGCAACACTTGTTTCATCCAGGTTATAAATTTGAGTGGCATTGTAATTTCCAGAGTACAAGATTTTTTCATAGTTATCAAATAATACTGTGACGTTAGCTTTGTTGAATGATGTTGTACGTGAACGTGATGTGTTTTCAGGCTTTCTTATCGAAAGTTCAGGATGGCGTTTCATAAAGCCTAAAGCCCAGTCTTCTCCCGCTAATTTATTCTTATTCCAAGAAAATGGCATTTTTGAATTCAAACGCTTAGCATAGTCGTAGGCTAACTGTCTTAATTGTTTACATGTTAAACCGTAGCACATTTTGCTACAGTTTACAGCATAATTAACCTGCATGTCTTCTTCAGTCTTAGTAAAGACTTGCTGACTAGAATACTTAGAATGGAAATCATGTGTCGTTACCTTAGTTCCATCAACAGCTGATTCATAATTTTTCAAACGGTAAAATAAAGTGGCATGTGACGATATCCCATATTTTGTTGCTGCCTCTTGTAAAGACATGCTATCCTTTACCTCTTTAATAGCAGCATGTATATCTTCTTCAGGAATTTCAGCTCGCTTTCTTTTGTATGTCCTGACCATTTTGTTAACCTGCAACATCAAAACAATACAGTTCAGATTATTGACTGGCAATTAAAGCAATTAAGTATTTATTATCTCTCTTTAAATTCAGTTAAAAACATGTTCAAATGTTCCACCAAAGTATAACACATAACATAACATTTCAGTACAGAATGAAATAAGGTTAAAACTAACCTGTCCATGTACTTAGTTTGAATAACTTCAGAATGTGAGTATTTATTTGAAGTTATAAAATGATTTTCTTACCTGTTTTCTCCTCAAACCATTTACTAAAACAGCATCCACTTGTGAAAAATGGCAAGAAACTTATACCAGTTGTTCAAGTAGCATACTTCTGAAAATTGGAGGGAAACCTCTACCAATTGTTTAAGCAGTGGTACCAATTCATTTACTAACATACCATTTCTGAAATTTACCAATAAATTAAAATAATGTCCGTGTTCAAATGTGCCCCAATGACAGTTATATCACATATCCTGAAATTGCAGCACACACAATGAAAGAAAGTAGAAACTAAACTGTTCAGTTATAACCACGACTCATAACTTTCAAATGGTATACCAAAGTGTTTGTTTGAATAATTTAAAATTATTTGGTGAATGATTCATTACCCTAATATCTTTAAGAAATGCTTTTGTTACCTGTTTTCTCAAATAATTTTTTAAAACAGCAACCCCTTGTGAAAATTAGAGGGAAACTTATGCCATCTGTTCAAGCACTAGTACCCATTCCTTCGCTAAAAATCTGATGTCTGAAAGTTACCTATAAAATTTAATAATGTCCTTGTTCAAATGTACCCCGTGTTCAAAAGTGCCCCGATCTCCCCTACACCTCACATCCGGTGGCCAGCAGGGACTGGGAGCTCGTGTCGGGAGGCAGGTACTTCTTTGAAATGTACTCGCGCTGGTGCGTTTGAGCCTGCTGGATTCGGTGCTGCACCGCTCGTCGGGGAAGCCAGTACTGGTGAAACGTCGCGACCGCGCTTCCGCGCAAAAATGTGTGTCGTCCCTTCGTGTGTGTGTACCTATTTACAAGTATCAACTGTAAGTACTTGTACTTCTGTCTGTTACATTACTTTTTTAATGATATGTGATTGTTATGAACTTCTTCAGAGATGTTCCCAGCTTCAAAACTACAACATACATCACACTTGTCTTTCTTTGGTTTTTTCCATCAACAATGAGGTAGTATTTCAATATATCACTTTGTCTAGATGTTTCTCCTGCACTAACTCTTCTTTTAGCAACTGATGTCTTGTCTACCATGTTTTCAATATAGACTCTTCTTTGGCCCCATGTCATCTTTTCCCAGTAGGTATTGAACAGCTCCTCCTTTATGACATTGCAGTGCCTCAGTGTTGATTTTGCACATGTTTTTGACCTGCATGTAGGTCCCATCTTCCTCGCCTCCCTTTCAACATAATGGTGAACTCTGCCATCCTTGGTACGCTTATAACCAACGTAACACTGTCCTAGCATCCTTTTTTCTTTAGCGATAACTTTTTTCCATATCTTCTTGTTATTTTTCTTTTGACGCTTAGAGTTTGCAATATCTCCACAGTAGACATGATCATTATGATCTATATCTGATGATTTTGAGGGAGAACTTGTTTGTCTGTTAGGATCTTCGACATCTTCTGCAGTGAATGTACAATTTTCCAGTTCAGAACATTGATGTATGTCTTCTCTTTCAGTACCATAGATTTGATTTTCAGGAATATTAAGTTCGAAACTTTCTTCTGATCTGCTTTTCTGTATGTTTTAATTTTCCCCACCTGAATGACATTTTTCTCTGCCAACTGTTTGTGTAGGAGAAATGGCGCCGCTCATCAAATCAGTATTACAAGTATGCTCTACATTTACAATCCTCCCTAAACCTATATCATCAATAAGAGGTAGATCAAGCTCCATAAGGTTTTCGCAATCAATGACGAACGAAGGATCCATCTGAAACAAAATGATGTGTTAAATTAATTAATAATATAGTTGTCTTTCAAGTGTGTGTTAAGGATGACCTCATCATTAAATTTCCTGCATAAACTTCCAACGGTGTTATAGATGATGAACACCCTAAATCATGTATCATACCATTTGGAACAGTCAGTGTATTGTTTGTAACAATACCTTGAATAGGCCCAGAGCTATTAACTGAGTGATCCACTTGCTCCTGTAAACTGTTCCTCACAGGTTTCATTGTGCCACATTTTTTAGCACCTGGATGTGAAAAAACAACATTCCATCAGAATTCAACAATATTGATTCAAGCCGTTAAATGTGAGTGGTGTGCAAAAGCAGTGTAATTTAAAAGATTTATTTTGTTTGAAGTCCTTCACATGTTATAGAGATGAAAAAAAGTATTTGATAATTTGTAACACTTCGGTGTATTGTTAGATATTGACAGCCTTCATTATACTCAAAGAGCTTTCAGAAGATACGAAGCAATAATATTATTACAGTAAAAGTCCGATGTAACGAGTACGGCATATAACATAAAGTTCGCTATAACGTTAACTTCCCTCGGCACAGTCAGTTGCACATACATTGTGTGGGTAAAATATGTTGGTTTTAACGAGAGCGCAGAGAGTTCATTTTCGCTATAACGATAAGTTAAATTGCAGCAGTTAGTCGTCAGATTGGATGCAGGATTAATAGAGTTTTAGGAAACGTTTCCGTTTTTGTGCGTAAACGTTTACCGCTGTTGGCAGCGTAGTAACTGCAACACTGCGGTCACACTACGGCCGTATAATATGCCAGCCATACCCTTCTGCGCACGCGCGTGACTCGTCATTGAGTTGGCCCCGCAGCGAGCACACACTGCATGGTGGCGCGGCACGAAATATTAAATTGTGTGGGTTGGCCCCGTAACGAGAATAACATTCTCAGGCGCGAGCTCAAGTTGGGAGGGGAGGAGGGTGGCGGCCCGCAATGAGCATCATGTGCCCTGCATCGCGGCGCAAGCTCGATAACTTTCTGCGCGGAGGGGGGGGGGCGGCCGCCCGGCCCGCAATGAGCATAACATGCTCTGCATCAACAAGAGGCGAACTCAGTTTGATTTGTCTTGTGCCAATAATCTGATTGTGTTTGTATCCGTTGTTATACGTGTCACGTTGTTATTCAGCCTAGCTTTGTTTTTCCACTCATGGATAAAAAACGAAAATCACTTGATTTATCCACAAAATTAAAAATAATCCAGGAATGTGAAAACACGTCTGTCAGTAAAAGTGAGATAGGGAGATGTTACGACCTGACCCCGTCGACTTTGTTCACGATTTTAAAAAACAAAGAGAAGATCAGATCTGCCGCCCTGAAAGATTGTGCGCCGGCTAAAACAAAAAAACTTCGCATGGCAAAACATATAGAACTGGAAGAAGCGTTGTTCACTTGGTTTTCGCAAAAACGTGCGCAGGGTATTCCAATTGATGGCCCGATGTTGAAAGCTAAAGCTTCACTACTGTCGTTAGCAATGAACGTCGATGATGACTTCAAATGTAGCGATGGTTGGCTTAACCGCTTTAAAGCAAGAAGAGGAATTACACTGCACAAAATTACTGGCGAGTCAGAAAGTGTCAACCAAGTAGCTGTCAATGACTGGCAACCAATTCTTGCTTCCATAC
>PNEQ01006275.1:0-15649 GCA_003012365.1 Medauroidea extradentata
TCGATGGAGCTCGTCCGGGTAAGACGTGTCGGTAGTTGATTTAATTATTTAATTTTTATATAAAAGGATTTTAATAAATAATTTTTATATAAAGTTTTTTATTCAAAAGTTTTATTATTAAAATTTTATTTATTAAATACATGCGGGGTTATAATGGAATGTGAAATCGAAAAATTTTCGGAAGAAACACCAAGATGGCGGCCGGAAACAAGATGGCGTCTGGAAACAAAATGGAGGTAATATTTTTTCGGGATTTTTTGAAATTTTGAAATTTTTTGGAAAATTTAGAATTTTTTGAAATTTTTTGAAATTTTCGAAATTTTGGAAAATTTTGGTAATTTGACACTCAAGGTGAAGGTCAGTGTTAAAGGCCAAGGTCATCCAACATGGCGGCCGGTGACTTGACGTCACAACATGGCTGGGGGACACCACACTCAGGCGGGCGCCACACTCCAAATCCTGTCCCAGAAACCCCATAATCATACTACTGACCTAATTTTATCAAACTTTGTACACATGTGGTACTTGGTATTCTGACATGATATTTATATATTTCTTCTACGCCGTGTTCATACTTACAAAATAGTGTCCATTTTAACATGTTTCGAACCGTACTTTAGAATTTCATTAAACTTGGTACACTTGTAGGCCTACTACATTCAGAGCTGACTTTAATTTTGTGTAATAAGTTTATCCTATTTTCATATTTTCAAAATTATGGCCATCTTTATAGTTTCAGCACAGTAATACATACGTAATAATTATTTTTTTCGTAATTTCCATAAACGTGTTAAACATATACTGCATACAAACGTGACGTAGTCTTTGTATATTTCGTTCATTCATTTGTTATATTTTGAAAACTGCAGCTATTTTTTATTTATATTTATAATAGAAAGACAAATTTTCAAAGGAATTTTCTCCCCAATTTTTACACTAGTTACTCACATATTACTTAGCAAGCTGATTTACGTATAGTACATATCGTGAATCATGCGTGTAAACCAATATTATAATTTAATATTCCTGGATTACGTAAACGATTTTATCTTTCTGTGTTATTTTTCACGCACTTTGAGGAAAGTAGGCTTATCAGTTATGCTGATAACTTCTTGTTTATAGTGTATAAATACAGCTGTCTATTTTTTATAGATTCTTCCACCTCGTTCTTGACATCATTTGATGTTGTCGTTTTACATGCAGCTTTCTCACATCCCTCAGTTTAGCTGAAATTAATTTTGTTACAATGCTATAGAAGTGTTGAATTTGTTTTTTTTTTTCGGATACAATCAAAGTGCGCAGTAAGAACTGCCCACTTGCCAGCACCTCGCAGCTTATTAACAACAACATATTTATGGTACATAAAGTTCCGTTTGGATGTTTAAGCACCTGATGTAATTCTCTTGACAGAAAATTTTATTAGCATTTTAACAAATCAAATCCTTTCGTTGCTGGATAAATTTTAGTACGAAGTAAAAATCAGTAAACTATATTACATCAGATATTTTACAACACTGGAAATTGGGCTTCTTGCATGGATTTGTTTTCCAGCACTTTCCTGGAACTATTATTCGTTTTGCTTTTATTCACTGGTAAGCACTTTTGCCGTTAAATTTTCAAATTTAGAGATCAGTAAAAGTTTTTTTATATAAAAGATTACACAACTTTTCTGGGTCCGAGCAGTCTTCCTGATATTCTGAGAACAGTTTTTGAGCTGAATTCATTTGTGGACTCCATTTATCCTTTTTTTTTTTTTTACATTATTATTTTTCTGCAAGCACGTTTTTTTATAATCACACGTCTGATTTTTTTTTTTTTGTAATGACCCTCGGGGTTGGCTTCTAATTATGAATCGGAAACATTGTCTCAGGTAGGTTTGTAGCTGTTCAGAGAATGTTGCAGCCTAGACATTGTATAAACTGTGTGTGAATGTTCAGCAAAGAATTCGCTTTCGGTTTAGAGTTACATGTCATGACGTTTACGCCTCTAGGGTCTATAGTAATTACACTGCTTAATCTTGTCAAGAAGATAATACTGAAATTTCTGTACAACCATTTCCAGCAGTGGTGTGAACTGCATAACAAATTATAATTCGAAATTTCTTTATCACCAGGTTAGTGGTTGGTTTAACTATGATTTGTTCTGATTAATAAAAATCACACATATAGGATACATATTTGTAATTGTGTAATATTATGAAACAGAGTCTACGACATACATCAACTATATTCTGCCCCATAATTTAAGGCATTGTCTTCAGTGATATTAAATTGTAAAACACATCTATAAAATTCTGCACCTTACAAAAATTTGTATTACTACTTTATGAAACTTATGGCGTACTATGCACAACTTTAGACATTGTTAAAAGTTGTATAAATCATTACCATTATTGTGATTTTCATGTTGATGGCGCACAGCCAATTCCATATTTAAAAAAAATTTTAATCATAAAAGTATCTTCACGCCTTCACGCAAGAATGTTTGTTCATTATGCTGTTAGATTCACAAACAACGTATATATTCAGTTAACTGTCTGCACAACAAGCATTAACTTCTACAACTTATTGAATTGGACTGTTAAAATCGCAGGTTGTTTATGTTTACAAAACACCCTCTTCACCGACAACTGATCTAATTAAAATTTGTATTAAATTATTTTTCAAATTACTAAGCTATTTTACATCAAATAATTCTTAAAGAATTTAAATAAGTTGATAATTATTTAAATAATAATATACAACCAAAGAAGTTGTATAGTTCTTATCAAGGCTCCAAATTCAGAACATAGCTTAAACATAGAGAAAATTATCCCTTATATGTTGCAAATGAATGTCGATTTCTTCGACTTACAGAAATATGTCCAGTCATAGGCAGCCAAGTTGTAGATGTTCAGTTTCAAGTTAATAATAGCGTTAAATTGGCACCAAAAATTTCATAACCCAACAACTATTCCACATACAAATAACTGAGCTATATTAAATGTTTCAAGTCTATAGCTAATAGGGAAGTTAGTTTAAAGTGGCGTGTTAAACATTATATTTTTTTTTCATATTAAAAATTATTTTGACAATTGCTCTCCTCTTATAAGCTACTATATAGTCGTCTAGTGCTGAACTATGTTTAAAGTTCCAAATATTAAATTCATCGGAATATAGTTAAAAACCTATTACAAATTTATACCAAATAAAGAATCAAACAGATATTAAAGCGAGATGTAAATAAACCTATGTAAATACATTATTTACTGGTACTATAATGTAGCGTTGTGTCACAAATAATCCTAGTTGGTGGTATCTTTCTTGTTTATTCCTGTGGCTATGCTATGGCATTAACTATCATTTTACGATTCAGTTATTGCACTTAAGCGTTGCTAGAGAAACTAACCAGTGATTGACAAGTAGAGTGCGTTTATATTTTGCAGTGGTCCAATAGTACATCATCTCTTCGCCTCTTAAGTTGGTGTATTATTTGAGCGTATCGGGATAATTATAACGGATCTACGGCACTGGATAATGTATGTGACTGACAGCAGAGTTCTTACAGACGCGACTTCCTGCCTGGAAAGTGTATGTATACTAATGCGCGGCCACGTTGCAGAGTAGAGAGGAGAGCTACTTGACGATACTTGAAACAATGTGTCTGTCTTCGATTATGTGGACAATAACTCCATGTAATATTCACTAAAATACTAAAACACTGACGGAATAATAGCGGGTTTACAAATTAATTTTGAAGAGTTTGTTTTTATTTAAAAAATCTTAAAATATGTGTAATTGCCATGCCATTTAACTGCTTTATACGGACCCGTATGAAAAACGAGGACTAATAGTAACGTCAGCAATAAAACAAAATCTGAAATCGTAACATCGAGTTTAATCAGTGGCTTGTGAAAACCAGCTAGTAGACTGCCACTTTATTGTATTAGTCCTCCGCCCTTGCCAACTGCTGCCTTGTGATCTTATTTATGTTCCTCACGAATCTCGCGTGTTCATTGGCAACGAACAGATGGCTCTATGTCTATCTCGCAGTACTTTTTATGTAGAAACGTTTCCTCAGATGACGACAGCCACTTTACCAACTGTAACAAAGTAAATCCCTATGATTTGTCACTGAGGCTTGTCATTGCGAAAATAGAGACTAAACAATAAATTGTTTCCCTTGCCCATGAACACGAAAAGTACCAAGCACTGCCTAACTAGAGCCACAGGGCGAACTGGTTGTTACCCAGAGGCATACCAACACTAGCATGATGATCGGCCCCGCGAGCACAAAGCTTGCATTTAAGATCAAAGCCTTCTCTCTGCTCACTGCGTCAACAAACTCACGCATGGCCATCCTTGAATACAGTCCTGGGTATGTCGCAGAAGACGGTGTGTGCAACAAAGGAATACAGAACTACACGTCCATCCGCTGATTGCTAGGGTCTCTGGATGCGAGCCTGTTGTCTGAGTGGCAGTTCCCTATTGGTCAGCTCGAGCAATGACGTTCTGCTGTTAATAGGAAGCGAGGCCGTTTCTCCAGGAAGTAGGGTTTATCTTTCTATGCATGCTGCGCTTTTTTCTTAGCCGCATGGCACAGTAGTTTGTTGGATATCATATTTCATTGCTACATTTACGATCCGTGTTCAGAATAGTAATAACACTTTCAAGATCTCTGCTGGCTGCCAATTCGTTTATGTATGTATATATTTAAGTACTTATTTATTTTATTATATATTTATTTTATATTTATTTAATTATTTATATAACACGTCATGCACATACATTAATTGTTCTGCTGTTGTTTCTATCATATGTTTATACACCGGTAACTGTCACAGTAATATGTACTAAAAGTTTGCAATTTAAAATTAAAAATAAAAATGTTTCGATCATACAAATAAGTACTACTTGGCTTGAAATACTTGAAATACTTTAAAAGTAATCTAATTTTTAAAAAGTACAATGTTTCAAAACAATTTCATAATTTACTTTTCTGCTGCACTTGAAGTTAGCAATCATAGTGTTTTAATTTTTCAGTGCAAGCTTGAAACTTATTAGTTCAGTTAAAAGTAATTATGCAACAGAGAAAGGGTTTGGTAAAGAAATGTGCGTGCCGAACATCTATGTACACAAGAAATTACGTAATTTTTAAATAATTTATACTAATGTGACAAAAACATATGTAAGTTACATATCTACGTAAGAAATAAAATAATTGTTGATGCAGTAGCTAAAATATAAATACTTATGAGTTTTGTCACAAAAAGGCTACCTTTGCAGTATGTTGAGAATATTGCTTGTTTTAAAAACTATGCATTAATTTCAGTAATCACTTCATGTTCGCCCAGCGAATAAGAGGGCAATATGTTTGTCATCTCTTCTCCGGTCTTATTACGTAATTGGTAGGAAATTCTAAGTCGCAGTACTGTTTGCATAGGTACTTATGCTATTTGCTTTTCCGCTTTCTATCTAATGCCACCAGACCTGTTGTAGGATGAAAAGGCAGCGACTCTATGATTTCGGTAGCTGTTCGTTTATTTGACTGCGATTGAACCGTCGCATATTGAATACGTACCCTTAAATCAAGTGGTATTTATTGCTGTTCGCAGAATAGCTGCAAAGTCAAAGCAGTGGGTGTGTTCTGGCAGAATTAGTAGGCAATAAATGGAGACATGCACAATTCGCGTTATCATTTGGTAGCAGACTAAACTTCTCTTTCCTATACATAACAGAGTATAATCTGTGATTCAATTGGCCACGAATTTTTATGCGTTGTCATTTACGTGTGTTGTGTCTGTACAGAGATTGGCATCTACTGTGTAAATATTCTCCGCGGCATATCACGACAATATCGGCCAGCGGGAGACGTCGAAAGAGCCTATAGTCACTTGGAGTCTAGTCAGCTGTCAGAAAATAACGCGAATATTTTTATGTCTCTAGCAATAACAAATTACTTTCACAAAGATCTTGACACAAATGTTAGGTCATCACTGATTGTTAGATACAATTTGAACAAAGCAAAATTCACAAATTTAAGAATATGTGAAAAGGTAGTTATCAAGAAAGCTGTGACGCTGTACTCAGATTCAGTGACTTGCGCGTAAAGGTAATTCTGCACTTTATTCCTTGGTTAACGAGACCCTTAGCGTTTTGTTTGTACTACTCAAGTTTTGCATAACACTGATATTTTGTGTGTAGTTTATACACTCTTCAGCTGACTGGTCTGTGTTGCGTGTTGCATACCCACACATAACAATTTGTGCTGCTGTCTCAGGTAGTGTGAGAGTCCGTACACTGCTCTCTGGATAATATACGCTACACACATAACTAGTTCATGTCGTAGTTGTTTAACACAGTATATGTTGTGCCTCTCACTCTAGGAGAGTCTATCTACGGTAACTACGTTACCCGAGGTTCACGGCCGTAACTTTCAACTAATACTAAGCATAACATTTCAAATCAATGAACGAAATAGCATGAAAATCATGGAAGTAATGTGGATATGAAACTGTATTTAAATAAGCACAACTTAATAACGATATTAGTAAATTAACTTTTGTTAGCAGAATGGACACAAACTTCTTAATGAGTCATTATAGTTCAGTATCAATACAATTCAAGGATATATGTCCTTCGGAAATGACTAAGTAGTATAAAACCAGGGGACTGTACTACAGGAGACCGATTATAACAGTCGTGTTCGTGAAATAATGTGCTTCATTGTTGATGTATTAGACGTGTTCATGATTCACAGGTAAGTCAAAGCATATTCTACCTTGGTGGGAAAATACATGCAGAACGATTCACGAAGCGTTGCCGGCACACACAAGTCTTATTCCTAACATCATTTGTAGCAAATAATGTAATATGAGAGTTGGTCCTACAGAGTATGAGGAAACATTACAAATACAATAATACCTAGTTCAGAAGTGTTTCAGTGATCTTTCGTTAGATCTTATCTTTAGAGCCCCTAAAAAATCACGAAATTATGTAAGTAAATATAGTCTCCAATATACTGTTGTTACTCGCATGAACAGTTTTGCGACTAATCACGTACAATCTGTGTTGAAGCTGTACAGTAATAAATGGGCCTGTTAATTATCTTCAAATAAACGACAGCCAATATTGATACAATACCTTCAGTGTACACATGATGTGTTGGAGCATAGCAGACAATCAACTGTCCCCGCGATGTCCCAGTGTATTTACATATTGCTTGTATTTGAGCAACAAGAGTCGCAAGATAAACCACGCCAGTCTAACTATTCTGGGATTGTGAATATTGTTTATGTCATCTGGCGTGAAATGTGTCCCGTATGTAAACAACACGTAGCAGCGTTATTTGCAATCCTCATGTAACCAGGGACCCACGCGTATATTATATATTTTCTCACAATTGTGCAAGAAGTAGGCCGTGTGTGTGGCTCTAACTACTCGTGCATCTTCCCAAATATTACAACATGTGACATTTATGGACATTTCCTATAGGACATGAAATTATGGTTTGTAATTACAACTAACAGTCTGCCAATGAACTTTTCATAGGAATCCATTAATAACAATTTAATTATAACTTAAAAATACTTACTTTTGCAATAACATTACCTATTGGTATAGTAATAGGCTGACATAACCTTAGCCGGAGGGTATTCTCGGCGCATTCCCGTTTCTCCCGCTCTCTCATTCCGTCACTGCTTCATCTATATAGCCTAATGTCATATTATCCCTCAGTCACAGCAGCTCCTCCAGGATGTGTGTTGCGACGGGCTGCCAACACATCCTGTAACAAAGAATGTAATGGCTGGTACTGGGCTGGGAGAGCGGTACCCTGACTATAATCGCGATATTTATGATATTATTATTGCTGTAGTAATTTACAAAATAATAAAACCTAACTTGCTGTGTGTATACAAGTTGGTAAACGCAAGTCAAGTAAATGAGCCTGAGAGGCAAGCAGCATGGCAGGATGTTAGATGTCAGTCGAGATATCTGCGCTCGTAGACTCAACTGAGCATAACTTACACTAGAACTTAGCCAGCCACACTTAAGTCTTAAGTTCCGAGTACTATTCAGCCAATCATAGGGAGTATAGAACAGTGCCAGATGAACCATTTCATCATTCCAGCTGTTATTTTTAAGCTATTTGTGGTAATGTGAAAAAACTTTTGAAACCGGGATTTTCCCCCATGTCAGCCATATTGTGTCTTACTATCACATTTAAATATAAACACTACAGTGTAACTAATAAACATGTGTATAGTTTAGTATAGTAGTAAACTCCAATAATTACGTCTCAGCTCACAACGACATATAATGTTCGTTGAAACTCTAAACAAAGATTGAAGGCTTCTTGACGTGTATTGTATTAGAGCGAGTCTTCAGTTCTGACTGTCGTGCCTCAAACGACATGCTGTTCTCGTTGGAAATATGGCATTGCATTTTCTCTGTTACTATTATAACACTAAGTCATGGGGATATATCGTTGAACAGTCATAGCCTGGCACGCATATATTCTGCAAAACCTTTTGTATACAATTTATTTTTTACTATTGGACATGTCATTGAATATAATATAACGTGACAAATTTTTAAAAATATTATTACTTGAATGTATATAGTTCGATTATAAAAATTGCCTTACTGTAAAACAATAATAAAGTTCGCTCACGCAGTTTTTGGTAAATTATTGCTCTACGGCCAAGTGTGATGTCTGTAGGACGACGTAGTGATTGTGAACGCTTCAAACTGGACACACCGACGTCTGACACGCTGACATATGTGTGCTGATTGAAGACTGACGTCCAGTTTTCATAACCGGCGAGGATATGTTCCAATATATTACCCGAGACAATCTAGCTCGTGCGGAGTTCCTGTCAAAGTTCTTCATGCTCGCCATATTTCACTCAGAGTGATGTACGTGCCAGAGACCTGCTTCACTGCTCGACGCAGCGTGTTGTCATCGCGTCAGTTCTGCCCGGTATAGCATACGTCCAGCACCAGAGCTCCCCCCCCCCCTCCCACCTCACCGTCACAGCGCCATCTGACACAACACATCGTGCTCATCAGTAGAGAATTACATCCCCCACACAGCAACATTACTTCACTCTAGATGTACTGCGCGCTCTGATATTCGTGCAGTCGCTGTCGAAGCCACCAAGTAACTTGGCACTGGAAACTTAGAGAATTTGTTCGTCGCAGAACTAGATTACAACCACTTGCGACATATTTAAACTTTCCCAATAAAAACGCAATTAATGAGACACAACCTTAAGAATTCAAAGATGAGCATTCAGAATACGGTAAATATAATTAGCGCAAAAGTAAAAGTATATTATTGCTGTAATTAGGCTTGAACGTTGTAACAATCATACTTTTAAAATAGGTTCGTCATTTCCTTTAAGTTTAGTTC
The DNA here is from genome assembly GCA_003012365.1 of Medauroidea extradentata. NCBI lineage: Eukaryota > Metazoa > Arthropoda > Insecta > Phasmatodea > Phasmatidae > Medauroidea > Medauroidea extradentata. The sequence continues at coordinate 9,394 of PNEQ01006275.1, forward strand.
ATGCCTGTGTTTGTGGTCACATGAACAAATCAAATGTTGTCGAAGTGATACTGTTAAAAGCAATGGCGTGTTGCAGTCATTTATCACAATAAGCTGTAAATCGGGTTATTGGTTTCTAAAACGCTTCCTTATCGCTACTGCGCCCGCAAATAAGCTATATATAACTTAGAACATCAGGTTTGATGCACCAGTAGTCAGTGAGACTTCATAGGGGCAGGATATCGCTTGTACGTGCTCCGCGACATGGCATCTAGCGGAGTCCATTTCAAGTTTTTAGGTTACATATCACCACTCTGACAGCTAGAAGGAAAAACTTATAATTGTCAACCCCCTCCCCCTCAACAACACTCCCACAAACCCTATCTTAACAGGTCGGTCTATGTCTTCTTCTTTATTCGCTGCGTATTACCATAGTCCTGGGCAGCATGTATGTAAACTCCAGCGCATGGGCTGATCCGGAATTTTTTTTTTGGGGGGGGGGAGGCGATGTAGGTTTTAAAAGTATTTAAAGCGGGGGATTCGGGAGTCCCCCCCCCCAAATTAGATTTTCATGTGCAAAATGGTGTTATTTTAGAAATGTTGTGCTTAAAATATATTATGATCTCTCGTCTTTATGTTTAACTTATTTAATTTCTGCGAATGCTTGGTCAACTATTGATTGATGGGTTAAAGTTCTGGACACTAGGAACTGTAATGAAAAGTTACAAGACTTTTTCCTGGATAGCACGTCGTTGCTGTCTTCTCGGGGCGGGCCGTTGCTATCGCAGAATTATCAGTACTACACTTAAGGACCACAGTCTCGTGCGCGGAGACCCGACGACTACATAGAATATCAACTGCCTCGTCTTACAATGTCCCTACAATGGACCCCTCAAGTGAATTTCAATGACAACATCCATACTGTGTGCATATAAAAAGAAATCGATGTGTGATGAAATTTTTAAATTTGAAGTCAATTTGAGGTAACTACGGCTACTTAAAGTTCGCCCTTTTAAAACGCCCGCGGAAACGTGCAGTGACGTCACAAGCCATAGTACACATGGAGCCTTGGCAAGCTAGCTGACTGCTGTCGCACTCCGGCGGAATGCCAGACTACACTTGGTAAATAAAAATCGATTTTTAAGTCTATTACGGTGGTTTGTTTGGTTTTACGTATGCAGTTAATCATAAAATGTAACAAATGTTATATTTCAAATGTATTCGAGTCGGAGGTTTTATAAAACTTTAGTGTTATGCACATTGTTATATCGCACAATATCAGAGCAATATCCGGGCACTGTAATATGCAATAATACATTAAATAAACATTTTTACTGGCGCAAACCATTACTATATTTAATAATTTAATACCCATATATTTACTTTACAATATAATCACGCCAAGTGTCGGCCACAATAGTGCAATGGTTACTCTCTGGGCTGATATTGGAAACTTAAGTGAGTTCTTCAATAATATGTCGGGTTAGTATAACATTGTTTCTCATATTTTGCAAGGAACCGTCGAATCTTTATCCAAATTTAATATCTTGTCTAATCAATAGTATTTTTTATTTCATTACGGATGTTAGGTTCATATGCAATACGTAAATTTATACAGCAAAGAATACTTCTGGGCTACTGTGTGGTTTTGGTTTAGTGTATCACAAAAAAAACATTTATTTATGTTGTATATCAGTATAACATAAGTCTTCTGCAGTGCTATTTACCACTAATGACGTGTTCATTACGTAACATGTAAAGTAAAGAGTGATTGAACTCGCACAAAATAAATACATTTAGCCTAAATGCAAGCTTAACCATATATGACCTATTATCTTAATGTAGGTACACTATCCTACTAGATCACAAAAATAAATCACTTTCGCGATTCGAATTCAATTTAAATCGCTGTTTCTTCCGCGCAAATAGGCTACTCAATTTCAGACATAGTATTCACATGGTTGCGAAAATGAAAAATAGATGGTTTTAAAAAATTAATAAAACATTTATCTGTCAGACACTTGTAAAACTATCTAATAGTATCGCATAAAAAAATTCATGAAATAGATGGGTTTTGAACCCGGATCTTTAAAAATAGTAATTAAGTACCGTAACCAATACGTTACACTTTACACGCTGAGTGCCATGCTAGCTCAAGAATATATTAGACTTGTGCTGGCCTATATGGCTTGTGACGTGGACCAATCAAAATATGTTTTCGGTCGCCTGCTGCTTCCCCGAACTTTGCTTGTTTCCCATTCCTAAACTATAGTGCTTAGAAGAAAAATTATTTTTGGTATCTTCAAATTTCTACATTGTTAACAACATGGCATACATTTCAACGTATTTAAAATTTCATGCAAGGGGTCCATTACCAATCGTAGGTGTCTTGGATCGACGTACTTTTTGACTTGGCGATATCTTAATGGCGTCCCGACGCTCCAAAACAACGATGATAACGATGGAACCTCGGCCCACAATACTCCGCGGCTCGACGAAATCTTAATCTCACTCGCGACTCGACGGCGTCTATCTCCTCTATGGCATCCCGACGCCCTGTTCGACGCCCGTCGGCAGCAACCGAAGCGCCATCCTTCATCGCTCGCTGACATCTTTCGCGGCTCGTCGACGAATGTCTGATCTTCTAAGGCGTCTCCACGCCGACTCCAACGCCCGGCGGCAGCACCTCGATGCGCTGTCCTCCGTGCCCAACGACGTCTTTCGCGGCTCGTCGACGAATGTCTCTAAACCGTTACCGCAGCTCGCTTCTCTCCTGATTCGCGCCAAAAACCCCCCGTCACTTGGTCCTCAAACTTCAGTTCGATTTGGGCCGGTCGGAAGCCAGCTTTCAACCGATGGCTCCGTCTCTCGAGGACAACAATTCCGGCCAGATCGGTATTTATTTAATAATTCCTTCATTTCTCTTTGCTATCTACATCAGTTTACATAAAACGGTTCCTTGCTTGTTAATATTTAATATATCTTAATTACTAATATCTACAATACAATGACAACTTATAAAACTATTCGCTGGAGCCCCTCCCCTCCTGTTCAGTAGCTAGGGGGAGGCCTTGAGCGTGGGTGGGGGCGAGGCCCCACGACACTCTCTGCGCCTGCACAATATGTACAAATTCCTATTTTACTCTATAAAACTTGGTACAGTAAGGTTACCTTAATGAAAACTACTTCAATGTGATCCTGATATAATGGCGAGGAGACCGGGTGGTCGCAAGACATAGTTATTAATACATATGTATTTATGGTAGTTGATTGACAATGGTGACTATTAAATATAATTGATTGTGGTGGCGACCATATGGGCGTGTTACAAATGTTAAATTCACTGCTTGTATAGTAGGTAAAATTTTCCACAGAAAATTAATTTTGGTAAATTTGTATAGTTAGCAAAAAATTCTGAAATAAAATTAAATAATATATAGGCACAACAAATTATTGTAATGGCTGAAATTAATCTATCTTGTACGTATAATAGTTGTGCATTATTAGAAGTTGCAAAGAAAATTTTTCTTTCAACATAAAATGAATTCCATTCCGCGGGTTCTCTTGCTGTCGAAGCGATCAATGACAATTTCTTTATCTATCCAACAGCCATAATGAATATGCATCAACGCAAGTCCGGTCAGTCTGTCTTCATTTGTTGTAGATCTCAACCCCGTCTTTAGTCTTCTAAAAAGGTAGAAAACGTTCCCTCTGCCGAAGCGACACTTACGTGTAAAGTGACTAAGGCATTCAGAAGATTGTAGATTCCTGCATGCAGCTCTTCGTCACACGAAACGAGAACATCGAGAGCTGTGGAGGGTATGGCATTGTTGCTTTCTTTCTCCCGAATACACTTCACCTCACATAATCGAACCTCAGCATTAACTTGTCTTTCCAAGCATTCTAGCCCATTCACTCCAAAGAGAGAAAGCCATATTTTGAAGATTTTTTTTTTTACTTTAACTTGACTAGAAGGTGAAGTTGGTATCAAGGCTGACAGATTGTGAAGCTGTTGAGTTTCTTTCGAAAACCGATGTTTCAAATCTTCGACAATGTGCTCCAGAACGGGATGGATAGAGCTCTTCGGAAGTATTCAACAGGGTTCGTTGATTGGTAATTTTGTCTGTGTATTTGCCTTTTCACAAATCGAGGTATCGTTAAGTCTACACCAATCTCCTGAACAAGACCATAATCTTCGTTGAAAAGTTGAGCAAACTCTTCTGCGCACTACATGCATTTTGTATTTAGGACAGAAAGAGTATTGACCAGAATATCTTTGGAAAGCTTATGGTCTATGCAAGTGTTCTTATACAGTCTACTCAAAGGAAGACTGTCTCTCAGCATTTCAGAGAAGTAGATAACTGTGAAATAGATTCAATCTCACAAAGCGCAGTCAATAGAGCCTTTGCCTTTGCAGCACCAAGATGCGACACACTCTAAAGTCTGAGTTACTTTCAGAAAAGATGTTCGGAACTGCAGACCACCATCGTGTCTCTCAATCCTAGTTTCATAGAGTCCATAGAGTTGGTGACATAAAAACTTCTTGAGTAAGACGGAGCGTTTTCATGATGGAGTGAAGAACGAAATTATATCTTTCATTGTTGCAACAGTACTTCGGACTGCTTGCACACTAGAAGATTTAGATATTGTCAAATTAACAGCAAGATTGTATCATGGATAGTGAAAAGCATTCACAGCTTCTCGCCTGACTTCAGCCACAGCAGCACTAATTTCTGACATCATTACACTGCAACCATCTGTGGATATGCCAACACAATAGCTTAGATCAAGACAGTGATGCTTTTGAGCAGAAAGTACTGCTTGCCCAATATCTTTGGAACTTACAGTTGGTTCATGTATTTCATCTTCGTCCTCATTGTTCACACATTGTTGAACATTTATAAATTGTAAAAAATTTCGTGCCCTAAACCTTTGCGTACATACTTCAAAACAAGTGTTAACTGGGACTCATGTGAAGCACCAGTAGTTTCGTAGAACATAATGCTATAAAATTTGGAATTCTGAACATGTTTGATAATTTGTGAAATAATCTCTTCCCCACAACATCCAATCACCTCATTCTGCATGGTTTTGCTGATGTAGGTTACTCTAGATGATGCTGTTTGTAGATGGTATTTGAGTTCAATGTCACCACACTGGATACGGTATCGAAGAAGGTCGCGGAAGTTACCTTAATTTACAGTAATACTCTCAGTTAGTAAACCATCGTCACGATGTCCTCTCAACGCAATGTTTTGCCTTTCAAAAAAGATAATGGCGTCAATTATAGGTAGTAATCTGCGATAGTTTCCTTCAATTTGTTTGAGACGGTGACAGTTGATCTGACTTGCCACAATTTTCTCAGGATACTGCATACATTGGAGAAATTGCCTTTCAGACTCAACAGCCAAAATTTGGTATTTATATCTTTTGTGGGAATCCAGAACACCGTCCTTTCCTAAGATTTTTGGAAATTCTTAAGAGGCTGAGTCACCAGTGTTTCTAGTGTAACCGTTTTACGGAAGCCACATACATTGCCTGTGGTAAACAAACGACAAAATTTGCAGTAATAACCTTTTCGGACATCAGAAAATGCAATCCAGGGATTTCTGTCGAGGTAATTCTGCCCTGCGTATATTCTAACTTGTTTACCCATTTTGTTGTGCTCCGAGAATAGAAAAATATAATTTTTGGGAGGTATCCAATGATCAAACATAAGTTGTCTTTTGGTAAAGTGATCAATTTTATGACCGGCGTAATTACCAATGTCATAGTTTATCATGCCAGCATCTACTTTGCTTCCTGTAGATACAGATATACAACAAATAGATTCAGGAAAACTTCCACCAGGAACAGGATTTGAAGTTGGGCAGTAGTAAGAACTATCAGTGCCCCGATTACGAGACTACTAGATGAAATAAAAGGCTCTGTAGATGCATCTGACAGCTTTAGAGGGTTTGTAGTTTCAGCATCGTCAACGAAGCAATTAGATGTTGTAGCCGATTCTGATGGTAGGACTGATTTCTTAGGCTTAGGGGGCCAAAATAAACTGCCTATAGTTTTCACGGCTCCTATTATTGTTCTGACGAGAACAATAGCAAAGCCTATTATATGTACTACCACATCCTACCTCGCTGCAGCCCAGTGCCAGACACTTCCTACTCTCCTATTACATTTTAAGTCTTAAGAAAAATTATGTCACTACTACCATGATAGCTCAGTGGTAGCATGTTTTTAATTTAATTTAATGGTCCAGGGTTCGAATCTCTGTCAGGGC
>PNEQ01006281.1:0-34668 GCA_003012365.1 Medauroidea extradentata
ATTTCCAGAAAACACGTTTCAGATAGCTAAAATAACCCAAAACTTTCACCACACAAAAACGTATTCCATTGAAATTTGTTATTAAATCATCACGTTAATAATAGGCCGACACAACACTAATTTTATTTAACTTCAATTCCTTTTCACTGCGGACATGCCTTCCAGACTACCTCTTCAAAATTAGCCACTTTGTTATATTTATTTGACGTTTTCGAAAACGATTATCTTGGTAGTGCATAAATTCAACTGTAGTTCGTTCATCATACACGAATTATTGTCATATAAACACTGTAACACACCAAATTTTGCTTTTAAAACACTCGCTGCACATTGTTTACATGCATTCTTATGGAAAAAACGTATTTGTTTTGGGTCAACCTACTACTAGCGCCATTAGTTCGCAAGCCGCCGCGAGCTTCAGTAAGCGAGTCAAAAATATTAGGAAGTTGCCAGACCTAACTTATATGACCCTGATATTGATATCGCTAGGCTGGCAGCCATTTTGTGACAAGATTCCAGTGCGGACTTCTTTCAGGATTTTCTGCGCGCGTGCAACTGCCTCCAAAACTAGGGCCGCCTTCCGTTATTCACTGATTTCACTGATATCACTGACAGTTCGCCAGTGTCCGTGAACAATAAGGGAACAGCATCAGTAATCAGCAAAATATGTTCACTGTCAGTAAAGAGATAATATCGGAACATTAAATCAGTAAACATTACTGCAATGTACGTTGCCTAGCAACCATATCTCTGGCATATCAGTGATTGCATTCTTGTGATAAACTGTCATGTTTATTTTGTTCGCTGTATAAACTGTATTTACTTTAATAATAAAGTTGGTATATTTTTAGCATATTAATACATCTAGCACGACTTACGACTGATACAGTTTTCTTCGTTTTTTTTCACGACGCAGCTTATACATTGTGTGAATTTAAGGTTTGGGAAGCTGTATCCATTATTTTTAAATGCATAATTCAACCTCAAAACGTTATTTAGTCTTTGCAAACTGCACGACGAATGCTTCTGTAATTATAAACAGACGTTAAATAAACGTATATAAATTAATATATACCCTCTTTGGTCCTTATATATTAAAAAAGACTCGTCCTATAGTTAGATCACTTCAACTTTTGAATTTCCGCCAAAAAATATTGGTTTACTGACAACACTGATGCTCTGAAGCGCCAGTAAAATCGGTAATCTCAGTAAACGGATGTAGCCTCGCACAGGGTATCGTCATCACCTGACCATCAGTGACTATCAGTGCCGTCAGCAATTTGGAACTATAGCTGACATTACTGAAAACACTGGCCAGTGAAATCAGTGAATAACGGAAGGCGGCCTAGGAAGGTTGCCCATCCAGTCGGGCAAACTTTCAAGATTTTTAAAGTACGAAAACTAACATGACTAAAGAAATTGGAAAGGTTGCATTTCCAGTCTTTTTTCAAGTATGCCCTGCGAGAATAAATCCTGATGGGCTGCCCATCCAGTCGGGCAAACTTTCAGGATTTTTATAGCACGAAAACTAACATGTTTATAGACACTGGAAAGGTTGCCTTACCAGTCTTTTTTCAAATAAACCATGTTAGAAATAATCCTCATAGGCTGCCCGCCCAACAGGCATACATTCAGGTCCCTTCCAAAACTGGAAAGGCTGCCCATATAGTCGGGCAAACTTTCAGGATGTTTTAAACATGCAAATTAACTGGTTTACAGAAATTGGAAAGGTTGCCTTTCCAGTCTTTTTTCAAATATGCCTTGCAAGAATAAATCTTGATGGGCTGCCCACCCAGTCGGGCAAACTTTCAGGATTTTTTAAACATGCTAATTAACTGGTTTACAGAAATTGTAAAGGTTGCCTTTCCAGTCTCTTATCGAATACACATTGTCAGAAAAATCCTGATGGGCTGCCCATCCAACGGGCAACCTTTCAGCTCCCCCGTTGCAAGTAGGCACCAAGTATTAGATTCTTCTCTTCTAGAAATGTTTTAAGTGTGTTGGTCTAATTCAACTGAATTTAAAACAATGTGAGATAATAGCCTGTTTGATGCAAAACATTAGTGATACGCTAGTTTATTATTTTTATTCTGTAAACACTGTTACCTAAAAGGCAACTATAGTTAATTTCATGCATTTTCCACAACGAAATATAGAAAGCAAGGTCTAAAACTTTATGACAATTTTCAAAATCTTTAATGTGTACTTATTTTTACAAGGGAGTTTTATTAACTTCATTCGGAGCTAAACAAATTTTTGTAAGAGAAGACAAAGATTTATTTCCATAATTACTTACACATATTCTCTCTAAGTTGTTCAATTACCAAGGAAATTGGGGTCATTCCAGTCTCTGAAACCATTTCCAGAAAACACGTTTCAGATAGCTATTATATAACCCAAAACTTTCACCACACAAAAACGTATTCCATTGAAATTTGTTATTAAATCATCACGTTAATAATAGGCCGACACAACACTAATTTTATTTAACTTCAATTCCTTTTCACTGCGGACATACCTTCCAGACTACCTCTTCAAAGCTAGCCACTTTGTTACATTTATTTGACGTTTTCGAAAACGAATATCTTGGTAGTGCATAAATTTAACTGTAGTTTGTTTATCATACGCGAATTATTGTCATATAAACACTGTAACACACCAAATTTTGCTTTTAAAACACTCGCTGCACATTGTTTACATGCATTCTTATGGAAAAAACGTATTTGTTTTTGGTCAACCTACTACTAGCGCCGTTAGTTCGCAAGCCGCCGCGAGCTTCAGTAAGCGAGTCAAAAATATTAGGAAGTTGCCAGACCTAACTTATATGACCCTGTATGTACCTATGGTTGTGCTGCAAAGTGGGCACAGAACTGTGAGGTAAAGGAAAAATTGTACTGTAAAAAGAGTGAATAGAAACAACTTTGGGGCAACATGTTTGGTATAAATTCTGTTTTATAAATGTTTTTAGATAGGCAAGTTGAAACCATTCTGAAGATAACTTAAGTGGTAGCAAAATTTTATTCCAGAAAGAAGTATAAGCTAGGAACTTGTTTAAAATTTAGTTCCTATTCACCCAGTTTTATGGTACTGCACGATGGTACAGCCAATGCTGGAACATGGCAGCAGAGTGTGATCCGTACGTGGAAGTGTGGGTGCAAAGAAGCTCAGCAAAATGTTGAATGGTATGTGTAGTATGCAGGGGCAGGTTAGAGAAGAGGAAGGTAACCATACACTATTTGTAATGATAAAGGAAATGGAATGGAGCGCATTGACAGAATTACTAAGAATTAAAAAACAGTTGAGAATGTAAACAGATAGCAGGTTTGTTAGAGGAACTGATTCAGGCAGTTCATGAGGAGAAGCAGATGTATGCCTGCTTCATAGACTTTGATGAGGCCTTTGACAATGTTCCCCATGGAATCTTGTTGAGAAATGTGTTATTACTGCTTGATGATAAGCGGGTGGTTTAATTGATTGAGGACATTCTCAGGGGACCCTCTGCCATCCACCAGGATTGTAGGTAAAATAAGACTGTTTGCAGATAACTGTGTACGAAATTCAGAGGTGGGCAACAACTTGTAGGAGGATAATATGTTGTGGTCTTAGAGGACAACAGAATTAAGGTAAATGTGTGTTAAACCAAGTTGGTGAGGTTTACTATGAAGAGAGTGGTGAGTAGAGAGGTACACAGATGGGATGGGTAGAGGTAGCCACAGAATGTACAAGTATCTAGGAGTTGTGTAACAGGCTGATCTAAGGTGGACAGAGTGGTTAAGAAGGGTTTTAGGACTGCTCGGGAGGGTGTTAAGGGGAGTTAGTAATGAGGTGATGAGAAAATCATATTGCACTATGGTTCGTCCAGTATTGGAATATGCTGCCACGGAGTGGGATCCGTACGTGGAGGTACAGGAGATAGAGAAGGGCAGTGAGGTGGGTGATGAATAAATGGAAGAGGCAGGGTCAGTCTGGTGAGGAGGAAAGGAACTTAAGGCCTTGGGTTATGAGCGGGGAGAGGGGATGGGGCAGTTTGGCCTCCAAACTAAGTGAATGTTTATGAGAAAATATAGCAAAAAAAGAAAATTCAGAGGGTGTGAAACAGAACAGAGAGGGGTTGACAGTCAATGCTGGTGAGGATGGTGAAGGAGTGGAATGCACTGCGCAAAGAGTTTGTGGCTGTGAAGGTGGTTGGAAGGTTTAGGAGGGGATTGGAGGATTGGATCTGTGGGGATGGGAAGGAGTCTGATCGCCACCGAGCGTTGACTCAATTGCGAGTGTAAATTTTTTTAAAATGAACGGAGAGGGATGGACAGGGTTAATTGTTACCTGACCAATGGAGGGTACAGGGAGAAGGGAAACAACAGTGAGACGATTTAAAGGATGTGGAGGAGAACATAGCAGGGTAGGCTTATAGAGTACAGTGTACTGTAGTTTATCACATCCATCAGATCTATTTGTGTACAACTTTATAGGAATATATCGGTTTGTGTGGGAGTTGAATGTTTTGGAGTGTGAATTGATAGCTGCAAGTGGCCGGAAATTTTAGAAATAGTATTTTAGAGAGGCAGGTAGGAGCAATCTCGTCATAGCTCGTTTGCATTTATTTATTTATAGGATAGAAATTTTAAGAAGGGCCTGGGAGCTGGGAAGTAAGTGATAAGGTCAGATGAACTTACCACATGGTGGTTACCGAATTGCCATTGATGTTTTTTAAGTTATATTGTTCAATTTCTCTTCCCCATTCCATAATTAGCTAAATTATGCATGTATGTTATTGCTTTATGCTGTCACCTGTAGGCCTACTTAACTAAGGAGGCCATTGAGTTGGTAGTAACATTTAAATTACCGGTATACAAAATACAATTTGTGATATTAGGCCTTATGGTTTAAGATTCTTTCACTGGAAAATTAGGTTAACGTTTATTTTGCACAAATAAATAGACAGAGTTGTAAAACAGTTAACAGGCCTATCAGCTACATTCTGAACACTGCTTTAATACCTAGAGTAGATACTTTTTACACCTCCGACACCATCAGAATATGCAGCAAACGATTAAGAAGATGATATGAAATCGTACACCACCATGACGAACATTTTATGAGTGTACTGATTAATATTTCGAGAGCATGTTTACAAATTAAAACTAAGGTAGGTGAGTCAAAGGTCGCTAGTGTTCTCAAGGTGGCCACTTGAAGAAAAAAATACTAGTTGTGAAAATATCAACAGATGACACCTTATGTTAGTGCTCATTTCCACTCGAAGCTCATCCCTACCAGCTCAGTAAGTCCCCATGATATCCTAGGGACATCCTCTGAGGATATCCGGGTACATGCGATCCTCGGGATGTCCTAGGGATGGATATTTCGGATGTCCTAGAGCTCCGAAAAACCATGTCCCTAGGACGTCCCAAGTACCTCCTCGAAAAGTACATCACATCCCAGGAATCTCTTTGAAAGACGAATTTGGGTCATCCTAAATTCCTCATCTGTGGAGCTCCCAGGGATGTCCTTACAGGGAGCTCCCAGGGATGTCCTTACAGGGAGCTCCCAGGGATGTCCTTACAGGGAGCTCCCAGGGATGTCCTTACAGGGAGCTCCCAGGGATGTCCTTACAGGGAGCTCCTACGGAGCTCCTCTGAGGAACTCCCTGGGATGTCCGAGCAGGAGTTGTCTGGGATGTCCCAACAGGCACTCCCTGGGATGTCTGAGCAGGAGCTCCCTGGGATATCCGAGCAGGAGCTCCCTGGGATGTCCGAGCAGGAACTCCCTGCGATGTCTGAGCAGGAGCTCCCTGGGATGTCCGAGCAGGTGCTCCCTGGGATATCCGAGCAGGAGCTCCCACGGATGTAGTGAATTTCTAGGTAAGTTCCTTATATGACCACTAGATAGCTCACGATATTATTTAAATATACATTAGGTTTGTTGCAATTAATTTAGTAGATAATTCATAACATTTATATATTCCTTAAGAAATTGGTAAGTTTATTGATTTCGACACACATATTTTATTATCACTGGTAGACTTTTGGAAGTTGAAGCATTAAAAAAAATGTTATTACATACGAATTGTTTATTTAAAAATTTTAAGAGGCTACATTTACAATTATGTGTATTTGACAGTGTGTTAAATACTAAGTTTACATATCACCAAAACAAATACATTTGTTTTCTTTTGTGCTGAATACTAAACTTTTACTTTTGCTGCTGGAAGGAGCTGCTAGGGATGTCCCAGGGATGCATTTAATACAGGTCCCAGGGAGCTCCTAGGGATGTCCTGGGGATGCATTTAATGCAGATCCCAGAGAGCTCCTGAGGATGTCTTGGGGATGTGTTTATTACAGATCCCAGGGAGCTCCTAGGGATGTCCCAGGGATGTGTATGCCAGACATCCTGGGGATGTCCGTAGGTAGTACTTTTCCATGAACTGTTCCTACATAAAAAGGACATGAAATGAACTTCCCTAGGACGTCCTAGGGACGTCAGTTCCCACATCCTACGGACGTCCTCAGGATGTCTGTGTGCTGGTAGGGATGTACCAAGAACGGCGTACGTCCGACAGAAGGACGCCATTTTAAAGTAACTTTGGTTGTTTGAACGTGTTACGTGTATTGGCTTTCTTATTTTCATGCAAGTATGAGATCTTTGTGTATTGATATTAAGAAAGTGTAACAGTTAAGTGTTATATATCTTTGAAAAGCTTAGACAATTGTCTTTAAAGAGGTATATCAAGATTTATTCTATCTTTCACAATGTGATAGTAGTGGGCGTATTTTATTGAGAAAGTGTGGTCTGTTAATGAGTCCCTAAGGTGGCTCAGATGCTAGGTCACGTTAGGGGCAAGTGAGCCACCTTAGGGACAACCCCATATTTTTGTGTTTATTTTGTCAAAACGTTTAAAAATAGCATAATAATAAAATTAATTATGTAAAACATTATTATGTAATATATAATAAAAAGTTAATTAAAAGTAAGTTGTTATTGATGGTCTTACTTGTGTGTCCCTCTTTTCATGGAACAACCGAAATGCATTCATAGAGTTGGAAAAGGGACACTTTAAATATTTTCAATAAAATATGTTATATATTTTTATATTTACCGTTGTAATTTATTGTTCTTAACTGGCAATTTGTCTTATGTTTAAGATGAAGTGAAAGAAAAACAGAAGTAAACATGTCCAACAAGGGCAAAAATCTAGGAACATCGTGGAATCAAGATCAGCTCATAGTAGCGGTGGATGCTGTTCTGAAGGATGGTATTTCGATTCGGGCTGCTGTGTAAACGTATGGAGTACCAAGGACAATATTACGACACCATCTCGCTTCAGGAAGCCGATCCAAGGTAAGAGATAGAAAACCAATCTTAAATGAAGTGCAAGAATTAGAATTTTGTGCAAGAATACATAGACTTGCTGACTTAGCGATGCCTGTTACACCGAAAGTTATCAAACGAACGATATTTACTTTCCATGAGGCCAATAAACTACAACACCCATTTAACAAAGCATCTGGCCTTGCCGGAAGAAAGTGGATAACGTTATTCCAAAAAAGACACCCCGATATTGCAAAACGAAAATCACAGAATCTCAACCCAGCCCATGCCCTGAAGCTGAATAGGTTCATTGTTGGAGACCATTTTGACAAATTGTTAGCTGTAATGACAGAATTGGATTTGGTTCAGAAACCACAGTCGATTTACAATATGGGCGGAAAGGGGATTAGTCTTTGCCTTCACAAGCAGCCAGTCATTTTGGCTAAAAAAGGTGCCAAGCGAGTCCATAATATTGCCCCAGAACATGGCGAAAATGTTACTGTCGTTGCCTGTGGGAATGCATTAGGAAATGTCATACCACCTGTTATTCTCTTTAAGGGAGATATAATGAAACCAGAATGGAGAGAGAACTTGCGTCCTGGCAGTGATGTTTTCATGACTCCTAAAGCATCAATGACGTCACAGACATTTGTAAAATGGCTTGGCAATTTTGTTAAATTCAAATCCCCGGGACCAGCACTACAGATATTTGATGGAGCTCATTCCTAACTGGATGCGAATATCGTCACTGCGGCTGAAGCCCATGGTGTCACATTGTATTGTCTACACAGCAATACAACACATGAGCTTCATCCATTAGATAAGTCTGTATTTAAACAATTTGAATCCTACTGGGATGATGAAGTATTGCTGTTTTGGACAAGAAAGTCATCATGCAAAGAAGTTCATACGAACAGAATGGAACGTACGATTAGAAGAAGTGACTTTGGTTACTCGAATATGGAACAGGGCCATGACACCAAGTAATGTAAGCTCCGGATTTGAAGCAACAGGTATTTATCCATATAACTCTAACAGGATTCCTGACGAAGCATATGCATCAAGTGATCTGACGCAGCAACCAAGAATCGAAGTAAGTTTACAGTCTAATCAATCATCTGCATCACTTGGAACTTCACACAGGACAAGGCTATAAACAAATCCAGAACCAAGAGTATGACAACAGTTTTGCATAGTGTAGACTCTCTCATTGATTCGGACAGTGATTCTTCCTTGGAAGATCATGGTGAATCGTCGAACGACATTCATGATGATACCCAAGGTGACCCTAAAACATCAATACGTCAACTACTGAGGACACCTGAAGCACTGTCGAAGAGAAGTGTGACTCCGAAAAGAAAAGCCATTAATTACTGGGCCCAAAAAGTCATGACTTCTCACTTCCAGCACAACAAGAAGTCAGAGGAGAAACCTAAGAGTACAGGTAGGGGGGTTAGCAGTGCACGCAGCAATCCAAAACCAAAAGTTGAAGTGAGTAAAGTCAATGCTGGGGCTTCCACTAGTGGACTCTAAAAATTCGAAAAGAAACCCGTAAGTTGGTACTACCATTTGTATAAGACTGACAGACAACTCGATATGAGGTTTTGTAATCAATGCTGTCACTATGTCCACGAGGAATGTGAGGGACTCACTAAACAAGACAAGATCCCACTTTTTGTGTGTTCATTCTGCCAAAAGTCAGACTAAACTGTCGTTCGTGTCTACTTACTGATTGTGTATGTATATATATGCTTTTGTTCATTCATGCTTTTATGCAACATAGAGAGTACAGACGATGCTGCTTCAATTTCAAAGCTATTTTTATCAAAGGGGTCACCTTTGGATCACATGCTCCTAAGGTTGCCAAAATTCACCTTTTTTTTACAGCTTACAATAAACACAGACAAAGTTTCATTTTTGATGGTATTGTACTTGGAACACATTGTATATTAATCAAAGTACGTGTGACTATTTTCTTTATATTTTTACTTCTCGATAAACAGATTTTATGTGATGTAATAGCTTAAGTGGGCCACCTTTGGCTCACCTACCTTACGAGTGTCTCGCACAGACGCGGAATGTATTTAATCGAATTTTTAATTGCGTGCATGATGTCTGAAAATATTGTTTGTTTCCTGTGGTTCTTGCTGACATGTTACACGTCTTAATAACTAAACGAATTTACAGCGAGCAACAAAAATGAATTTTACACGAGTCGTTAAATCGTCGCCATTACACACTGTTCCAACAATAAATTGAATTCTGGGCAATATCTGGATAGTCTGCATACAGAAAAGTCGGAATAAGCTCAAATTTTTCTGTACAGTTCGCCCAAAAAAATCAAGACTTCTGATTGGCTGTTCGGTTTCTGGATAGTCCGGATCTGCATGAACTGTGGATGCGTGTGCCATTACAGCAGTTGGAGTGATTTTCAACGTCGTGTACGCAATTGTGCGCTGTTTTGACGACACACTTTTGGCTTCCTTGTTATGTTTCATGCAGTTGTCGCATGGAGCACTCCAATCTGTGATGCTGCAACGTGATTGGTCTGTTACGAAAGCTGGTACAGGACCGGGTACAGAAAATAGCACCGGTTCAATTACCCAAACCTGCTATGAAATCTGCCAAGCCAGGCGGAAAGAAACCAAGATGTCTGCCATACCGGTCGGTATGGCACCTGGTATGGAAGACCTTGTACAGGCCGGTATGGAATCTGGTATGTAATATGGCCTTTAAACTTCAAGTGCTACCAGGAAATCGTCTTTTAATTTGAACTGCAATGTATATGTTAGTACTTTTAAGTTTTTGTTCTCGGACTGTGTTCCAACTCATTAGCCAATTCATATATCACATTAGCAGTGGCCTTCAATAACTGGTCACATACTAAGTCATCTGCTTGCACTGGAAACAGAATGTAATTCATGATCATGATGACGTGTGCCGCCAACGCCGTTCTGCCACCTCCAACGTCTGGGCAACTGCGGCCAGGTCCCGGGCAGGTGACCGCCCTCCCACTTGCAGAAACCACCTAAACGCCAGTCTTCGCTACATGACAGGTAAACTCCTGTTCCCGTAAGCTGCGATGATGGACAACCAGCCTCAATCGAGCAGTTTCTGACTACCCTTTTCGAAGCAGGGCTCGCTTACAAATTGGTAGTATTTGCCACATTAACTAGAGCTGCTAGAGACTGCGTGAGAATGTTTGCAGCGTCAGGGCACTACGCGCCACGACGTAATACAGATGGCAAGAGACGGCAACGGGTTTGAATCCCGGGTGACTTGTGCAAAACTTATCACAGACGCATATGCAGTGATTTTATACTAAACATTTTACATTACCTGCATTACAGAACTTTTTAGATACATTTTCTATGAATGTAGGGCTACAATGTAAACGACTAGGGTACAATTAAATGACTAGGGCAGTAGGACACTGTGAAAGCCCACCAAAATAAAGATTTAATTGTCCTTCTCGTATTTTCTTTACTTTGTAATTTGCTAGTGATTTTGCTTGAACGTTTTTTCATATTAAATATTTCATAATTTATTCTGATGTATTTTACAGAAGTTTATTGTTGCTTTCACTTCACCTCGTATTTCTGAAAGAGCCCTGTAAAGGCTTTGGACTTGCAGTTACGGGCGTAAATATTAATAATATGTTTCTAATAATTTTTAAATATTTTTTCAGTGTATAATTTTGTTTTAGAATAGCGTGTAAAATCATTGCACCAAGTTTGGCGGGAATGCGCACCGCCTTATCACTCGCCAAACGCCATGTTGAGGAATCTTTGCTTGGTCACCGAGGAAATAAGTCGCAAGTGTCCTATGGTCTCGTCTCCCTGAGGCCACTCAATATTTTCGAGCTAAGCATTTAGAGTGCAATAGTTTTAAAGTTTCTTGAACCTTTTCCTCGTGTTTTCGGCCTCAGGGATTGACACGCGCGGGGTTAAATACTTCGACGCCCCATTGTACATTTCACATTCGTAATGTTCATTGTTGGCCTTGTGCCTTTTTAGCAGCTTTCGTCGTCGTACCGGTCGAAATCTACACATGGTACGCGACGACCCACTCGAGGATGTTTCCGTGAATAAACCGGACATTCAGTTCAACGTATTTTGCTAGTTATTAATTTGCAAAAATGGGATCACCTCTTAGCATCATTATGAGTGTTCCACAGCTTGCAACATCACCTGCCTGCTTGCTGTGACGACACGTAACGCTGGTTCCAGAGTCCAGATCGACTACTGAAGGGCCGGTGGGCCAGGTTCAGAGGCAATCTGTTCGTCTACCCACACCACAACAGGTACTGGCAGAGTTGGGCTCATTCCCTGTATTTCTGAATCTACCCTGGCCTATCTACCACCCGCATTAATAATTAGGTTAAATATCTATGAAACAATTTGGCTATATGAAATACTTGAGTTAGAGAAAAAATTGTACTTTCTTTATTTTCATATCTATAAGCATACTAGGCGTTTAAATTATGAATACGGTAATTTCATCACATTCGACCCGAATTACTCATTCAATAAGTCAAACTATAGACAGGAATCCGTGAGACATCCAGACAGAGGAAACATACATAAAAATATAGTGTGCTTTGCATGTAATGAGAGCAACCCCATTTCTAGAAACTGCCCTAGGTTCACAAAAAAAAAGTGACCGTAAAACAAGCCACAGTGAACATGCTAGCGAACTAAAGAAGGGATCCACTGTGGTTGCAAACTATATGGCTCTTAGGGTAGTACGTGGGATGTGCAACAAATCTCACCCAAGAACAAATGACAGCCGTTCATCCCAGTGGCTTGTGGATAGCGCTGCAACACACATGTCACCACACAGAGATTTGTTCAAAACTTTTGAAGAAGCAACTGGTAGTGTTTCCCTGGCTCATGACTCCCCTCTAAGAGTAGAAGGATGTGGAACTGTAGAGGTAAAATTATTGGATGAATATGGTGGGTGGACCTTGTGTTTCTCTGATGTCATGTATGTTCCCAGTATGAGTGATTACCTCCTGTCCGGTCAGCTACTTGACAAAAAGGGGCTAATATTAGCAATAAAGGATGGCTGTATTCATACAATGCGTGGAAAAGACGAAGAAGTGTTCAAAACATTTGTTGATGACGAAGAGAGTGGGATGTATATTATTGAAACTGTTGTTCCACGCACTCAAGAAACCACTGCAGCTGCAAGGAAGACAGGAGCTTAATTGTGGCACAGAAGGTTTGGTCATATGAAAAGGTTACCAGGCAGGGAAGTGATAGGGAGTGTGGATTTAGAAGGTTGTGAAGTGTGTTCCCAACGAAAAATTAAAATGAAGCCATTTCCCACGAGCCACAACCAAACCAGCGAGGTGCTAGACATAGTGCATAGTGACGTGGTTTGTCAAATCCAGCCCGAGTCGATTGGCGGTGCAAGAAACTTTGTGACCTTTACAGACGACTTCTCCAGACATACGGACGTTGTGCCAATCAAGAAAAAGAACGAAGTGTTTGAACTATTCAGGAATTTCAAGTGCCGTGTGGAACTCCAAGGCAAGAGAATCAAAGCCCTGCAGACTGATGGAGGAAGCGAGTACTTCAGTAACGAATTTGAAAACTTCTTGAAGGAAGCTGGAGTAAAACATAGAGTGTCGGCAGCATACACTCCACAACAGAATGGTAGATCTGAGCGAGTAAACCAAACCTTGATGAACGTTGTGTGATGCCTGTTAATTAAATCAGGTATGCCCACTAAGTTCTGGGATGAAGCCTTCAATACTGCCTGCACCCTCAAGAATCTGTGCCCTTCCAAGGCTGTGGATGGAGCTGTCCCATATGAGCTATAGTTGAAGAGAAAACTAAATGAATAGGATCTGAAATGTTTGAAAATGTTTGGCTGCTCAGCATGGTATGCAAACCAAAGCAAACCCAAACTCGGAGTGAGAGCAAAGGAAGCAGTGTTCCTCGGGTATGAAGAAGACGTGAAGGTGTATCGTCTTTGGGACACAAAAGATCGGAGAATTACCTTCTCCAGAGACATTGCCTTTAAGAAAGATGTGTTTCCATTTAAATCAAACCCCACCTTAATAAGTACAGCAGACAAGGAAACAGAAGATACCATATTCTCTGTATTTGTAGAGGTGGAAGCCGATCAAATGGGTGAAGATTGTGGACCGGCTTCCTCAGAAACTGTCCAGCAAGAAGATAAAGGGGCTCTGTCTGTGAGTAGACCAGAGCGAATAAGGAAGCAAAAATTGTGTGGATGTTGTAATGCTGTCACTTGTTCAAGACCAGAATAGCCGAAAACTGTGCACGATGCTCTATCTAGACCAGATACAAGTAAATGGATAACAACAATGGAAACAGAAATGGGCAAATTGGGTGAAAATGGTTGCTGGAAACTTGTCCGCAGGCCGAAGAACGCAAATATAATTGGCTCAAAATGGGTTTTCAGAATTAAGAAGAATGAGAAGGGGGACATTGAAAGATATAAGGCTCTGTTTGTTGCCCAGGTATTCAGCCAAATCCCAGGCCGCGATTACTATGAGATGTATAGCCCTGTAGTCAGGATGGAGACTGTCCGCCTGCTGACAGCTGTGTCTGTTGAGAAAATTTGGTTTCAAGAGCACTGGGACGTAACGTCTGCCTACCTTTACAGCCCGTTGAAGGAGGAGGTCTTCGTGGAACTGCCTAATGGTTTTGAAGAAGGGGATAAGGGAGAATATGTTTGGCGGCTTCAGAAAAGTCTCTACGGACTACATCAAGCGAGTCGTGACTGGAACAAGTTTCTGGACACACACCTGAGAAGTGATGGACTTCATCAATCTAAAAATGGCCTATGTGTGCACTTCAACCCAAATGGTGATCTAACTGTGGGAGTATATGTAGATGATCTACCAGTGTGGGGGGCAAGGAGAGAAACAGACAACCTTCGAAACTACTTGGAAAGAAAAATATAAATAAGATCACTTGGCCAAATGTCACACCTTCTATCAATGGGCATTAGTAGGCCAAATCAAAAATCGCTACAGTTGGACCAGCATAGACACATCAAGGGATTATTGCAGGAGTTCCGAATGGATATGGCAAAAGGGGAGACATCACCCCTGGAACACAAACCTATTGATGGAGATGAACCTAGCGCACCTTTCTCCGAGAACATATATAGACGAGCCACTGGAAGCTTGCTTTTTTCTGGCCAACTCGACCAGACCATTCCTGTCACATGCTGTTAGCAGACAGGGCCAGCGTATCAGCAAACCGACAGTTGGACGCTGGAAGGAGGTCCAGCACATACTTCGATATTTGAAGCACACCGAAAATTATTGTCTCACCTACGAGAGGCAGGGGAAGACATTGGAGATGTACGTAGATGTTGACTGGGGCGGAGATATAAAGGACAGGAAGTCATACAGCGGCCTGCTCATCATGCTTGCTAGAGGGGCAGTTGCATGGACATCGAGGAAGCAGAGTTCGGTGTCGCACTCAACCGTGGAAGCTGAATATATTTCACTCTCAGATGGACTGAAAGAAGTGTTGTGGGTGAAGAGCATGTTTTTTGTGTATGGAATATGGTAAATGCAAGTTTATATTAAAAACGACGACGTATTTTTTTACTTTTCTTTCTTCAACTAAAATCAAACTTACTCTGTTAGCAGAAGAGATAACACACAATGTTCGTGTAGATAGATCAATTATAGCATACATCATAGTTATTTTCACTTGGTCCCAAATTATATGTCATATTTAGCAAATTAAGCCTAAAAGCAGTTGCAAAATATGAAAGGAACTTCTTAGAAACTTGAAAGTTCCTTTCGGACGACTTAGCTAGTAATCTAAGAGAACTGCATCGTATTTTAGTGAAAATAAAATTAACTGAATGTCTCTGTAAACTTACGGTTGTTGGACCGATATCATAATCACAAATATACATAATATATTATATGTTTAATAAACCATATTTGCGTGTTCCAGAAGTTCGAAACATCTTACACCATTTATTTAATACTAAACAATAAATACGACTGTTTTTCACCACCAGAGGTATGTTTCATAAAACTACAAAAATATTTACAAGTTTGAATAGATGAATGATGGAGTTTATACTTAATGCCGAGAAAGTTATATTTATATTATAAAATGTTTTCAATTGTTTTTAAAAACATTAAAGTTATATGAAACTTACTCTAGTTACTGAAATTGACATGGAAGATAACACTTATTAATTCAGGTTAAGACCCTAACAGCACTAAATGTCTCGGTATTGATACAGAAATATTGTCTTTGAAACATTTGAAACTTTTTTTAAATGCCACAGAAATGTTGCTGAAGTATCGAAATATCCACGAACAGTTACATTCCTGCGTTACCTTCCAGAAACATTGCTACGCAACATTCCAGAAACATTAGTATGCATCATTCCTGAAACATTACAATGTAGCATACCAGAAACATTGCAATGCAACATTGACGAAGCATTACATTGAATTTGTAAAACTGCTGTGTAATATTGACAAAAAGCTGCATTAAAATTGAAACGTTTGCAATTATACACTGCAGGCTGTAATTCTAATGTATGCACCAGAATTATAAAATGCCAAACCTATAAACATTTCTTAGAAACATTGGGGATATAATTTACTTCAAATCCTTATGATGGCACATAGAAAATTTACCAAATACAAAAATACTTATTTCTGTAAACGTCTTGGCTCTTGGACTTGAATGTCAACAACACAAGGTATGCAGTATATTCAAGTGCTCTAGAGACCTCAGCAATGCCATTAATATGCATTTTTAATAATAACTTTCCCCTGCTTTTAGATATTATTTCAAAGGTTTGCCCCAAACAATATATATACTCACACATGAACGATCGCACGCAAACACACACATACACTCTCTATGACCAGCAATATAAATTAGGGAAATATCAGCAAAATTGCCAGTACGAGATTCTAAATATATTTAATAAGAACAATTTGTACAACATTAAAATACAACATTAAAAATTTTGCATGACAGTAGTAAAAAATTGTCATCTTTACTTATTTTTCTCCTCACGGCTGTGCCTTAACTTTCCTTGAACCAACCATTTTGATATTAAGCCTATCACTTCAACATCGGTAACACCTGGATGGTGCGAACGCACTACTTCTGAAACACAACAGATACTTTCAATAATTAAAAACCTAATGTTGTATTCATTAATAAAAATACAAGTACAGTATGCATCATTATCACGTAATACCTATTACAAGTTTTCCAATCTGAAAATCCTTGAGTGCATTCTTTATCTTAGCTCCTGCCCAGCAGGTTTGTTGTTACGTTTTGAACATAATATCCCCCTAAATGTTTCAGCCTTTTTACCTGAAAAAAAAAAAAAAGATTAACAGAAGGGTAAGTTGTTTTGAAAGACATGCGACGTTTATCTCTGCTACTGATTCGTTGCTTTTCGTATATACCTGCAGGGTAAAATTGGTACTGTTCGAGGATACAGTTAGTATAATACTTGCAGGATGTCAAATAAATAAGCGATTGGTTGTATTTATTGGTGACGTAGGGTTTCGGACCCGATGAGCCAGAGTACAGGAGTCGCTATTACTGACTATTAAATCTCGTTTTATGCTATATAAGCATAATCTATATTTTACAGCCCAATCTATACAATCAATTTCGCACTGACATCTTAAATTCGCGAGGCGTCACTTTACGTAGGTGTGTCTACAATAAAAACAATGATGTCTCACCAACGTCTCCCGCGTCTGGCACCCGAGACAAGAGAGAGTGCTTGACCCTCGCACAGCGACAAAGCTTCCCCTTCTCCTTCATGGAGGCAACTCCCAGCCAATCAGCGACCTCCTCGTACAATGGCTTATCGTATCCTCAACAATGTGCAAACCATTTATTCGATCATTTTGAAAATTACTACATTTGACATTTATATTTATTAGCATAAACTATTAAATTTTAATTAATTTACTTCCATTATTTACATATGTTTAATATTTTGTCACAGCATGACGACCATCTAAGCCCCGCCTACAAGCAACTGCTATGAGCGCCTTCAAGGGGGGAGAGGGTTGGTTTGGGCCTCTCTTTCCAAGTCTCTACTCTGTCGCTACCCAGCTGTGCACTCTGTATCTATTACAGCGTGAAGACATAAATCTTTCCTCCAAGCTTCCTTTTATATAGTTTTATACTGGTAGGCCGGCAATTAAGTATGAAATGTAGTTAACATTGAAATAAGTTGATTGGGCTATTCCCTATACATAGAACAGTTTATACTGAAATACTGAATAAAATAAAACTTGATTGAAGTCTGTACGACAATTTTGACTAATTACATAATTATAGCAGACACATATTTATTTCCAAACTTTATGAATGAATAATGTTGCGCATCCCAGACAGAACCATGTACTATACTGAATAACAAAAACTTATGAGAAATCAGAAGCTCAGATGTATCAGAAACTCTAAAAATAAAACTCTAAATTCCAGTCTGCCATAAGTATCTATAAAATGACATAAAGGTTTTTTTTTAATTATTTTAAGTCTCCATTGTAACTTACATAATCAGTCTGTAAAAAAATTAAGATACAGTCAAATATTTCTACAGAAAATAATGTGAAAATAAAAGTCGGACCGTGTTCACGCTTTAAAGACTATTTTCTGGGAAAATGTAAATTTGGTGTTGACTTTTGTTGTGTAATTTTTCATTCATTACTAATTATTTTTTGGCTGATGTTATATTACAAACCAAATTAATATTTATGATCCATTTGAAATTTCATGGAGTAATATTATAACTTCCCTGTTGATTTGCACTATAAACAGAAAGGTGTATGATATAAATAAAGATTATGAATGTTGATTTAATAATTTTTCCATAATAATTTCGAGACTTAATTTGCTAATATGTGGTAGAATCAAAACTTCAACTACTAGACTGGTGAATTGATTTTACTATTTAATGAAACTTTTCCAGCAGAAGTTCACAAAGAACTGTAAATTTAAATTGCAACTCTTAATCAGCCCAAAGCGAGTCTTGTAATAAACTTTCAAATTGGCTCTATAAAAATTTGCTTGTCAGCACGAAACTTGTACCTATTCTGGATAACCAAATCATTAATTAATATGTAAAAGAAAGTCGTGTTAGTTACATTATTTATAACTCAAGAACGGCTGAACTGATTTGGCTGAAAATTGGTGGGGAGGTAGCTTAGAACCAGGAGAAGGACATAGGATACCTTTCATCCCGTTCGACCGCGTTCCCGTTTGACGTCAAAGAGAATACAAGTCACTATAAAATGTGGTATAACAAAAACGCATATGACATGGAATAACAAAACGCAAATGACAGCTAAACATAATTTTGTCTATGGTTAAGTATGTTTGAAAATTTGATAACTATAAATTTTGTCAGAAATCAATAATCAGTAATAATCAGTAATTTGTATTCTCTTTGAATCATCATTGACGATGCCGCGACCAAGACGATCGAATCTTTCCCGACAAAGCATTTTCACGGGTAGGACGACCATCTGCGTTGTTTGTTCTTGCGCCTGATAATAAAACAAATGAAGAGTGCAACCTATGCACCAAAATACATGATAAATAAAGAATCATTAAAATACCTAATCCAAAATTTGCTTATTTATTGCCTCTAAGGCGGAACCGAGCTCGCGGGGCCAGCTAGTTAGTTATAAGTTTAAAAAATAGTTTCAGAAAATGAAATACCTTCATCTGGGGTTACTTAGGACGCAAGGTGAACTTGGGACATTATTTTCGGTTTTTTATTTTATATACAAGGGAAATAAGAAATATACTAACACGTGTGCTACTTAACAAGACAGAATTTAATGTTGTACAGATAATATTCATTTTAGGATCCCATGTGCAAATAAAAGATTCATGTAAAATAGTACCAAGTTTTATTTGAGTCCCAAATAACCCAGATGACAATACTTATTATTTTTTTAAAATCAAAGTTAAGTGTTTTATATGAAGATTACATCAAATAACTTTAAATTAAGGTGTCCTATGAATTTAAACCTTAAAAAGTTCACTTAGACATCATATACCAAACATAAAATATATAAGTTAAGCTAAATATACATGTAAGGAGTAAACAAAGTGGAGTGGAGTCTCTAAATCTCTAAAGGAATATTGCCTGGAAAAAACCATTAAATATTTTCCTGCTTTCTTTGAGTTATTTCCGTATCAAATGTAACTACACTAAGTAATACTTTCGTTCGAACTTTAATTTTCAAGTTATTTTGCTTTAAAAATGCCGTATTTTGAAACGTGTTTGTAAACATCGAAAACATGTTCTTATTGGCTAACACTTTATGACGTCATCAGACTACTAGCGGTTAGTTACCACCCACCATTATTGTTTTAGTCAGAGGTTAACGCTACCTGAAGATGCTGGCCCAATAAATTACAATTGGTCATGCCCAGGGAACACGTTTACATAAAAAAACATACTCCAGAAATTTTGCCAATTGTTAACACATACATTTTGGCAGATTTGTTGTTCATAATGAAGATTTTCCTGGTGCTGGATTGACAGGAGTGAGGAAAAAATAAGGTTCGTTTAGGCTGGGTAGCGTGCATTACGAAGTTCAACACTCAATTTCAAATGTTTGATTCAAACTTCTGAGCGATGATAACCTATAAGGTGGCGCAATTCATTGTGATGTTTTAGATTTGGTAGAAGGAAAACAGTTTTGATTTTAAAAACGTAATAAAGTTAGCATGCGTACGTAACTTACCCTACAGAATAAATAGCTTGGATGTGTTTTAACTAAACGTGGCTCTCTGAGTCTAGTGATCAGGCATCCTGGCCACGCAAACGTAATAACAATGTTGCACATTATTTTTCCATTACAAATCTGGTTTCCTCATATTAAATATTTTTATCGAAACAATTTATACGTTTTGTGTGAAACTAAGAAATGGGAGGCACCCGAGTGACATATATTGTTACTGGACTGCGGGCATCACTCATATTGTTAATGTGGCCCACACTGTCTTCCAGGTTGAAGACTCCTGCCTTAGACAGTTTTTTGTATACATCCCTGACAACATTTTTAGTGGTGAGATAATGCAATTCGTGTTTGGAGACGAGAATAAAGTTATTAAAATAAAGTTTCTTGGATATCGATATTGCAATAACAACCACTTAAATGTATAAAGTTTGTACATTGAAAGACGGCAGACTGGTAGCAGTATAATTACAAGATTCCGTTTTAAATAAGAGTTTTAATAATGCAAGTCAATGTAGGTAAATTATTCGTATGCCCAATCTGCTTCATCGACTCACTTAGTAGTGGCCATTTGTTGAAAAATTGCTGCTCTGTCATACCCTAATGTTCCTGAAGCACTACATACATATAGGCTTGCAGGCTTCTGTTGGGCTCTTGATCGGTGACAAATACTTGTGGAATACACCCTTCACCTCCTTCTTCTACCACTTACATTATACTGTAGTGCTTCCGCAACATTTCACTGAAATATATCTGAAACATTACACTGAAATATATCTGAAACATTATATCGAAAAATTTCTGAAACATTACACTGAAATATATCTGTAACATCTCACTGAAATGTAACTGAAGCATTTCACGGAAATGTATCTGAAACACTACACTTGTGTCTGAAAGATGACATATCCACATTGCTGGGACATAGCTGAGATGTTGCTACAATGATTTTTATGTTACTGAAATTTTACAAATGTTTCAACGAAAAATTTCTGATATGTTTCTGAAACCGTGTGTGCTGTGTGGATTGTATCCTATTTTCTGGTGCGCACAATCTGGGAATATTAAGTATTAGTTTTAATGATTTGTTGTAGTGGAGCTACAGCATACAAATTGTGTGCTATTATTGTTTTTACTCTGTAAGATGGCCGCTAGTTCGATTTATGGTTTGTGCATTCCGGGGTTTATTGCCAGTTTGGAAACTGTCAAAATTTCCTGTTCAGAAACGGAAGGAATTGAGGTACTCCGAAAGAAACTTGCCGCGGTCGTCCGAAAGGATAAGGCTGCTCTTGAGGCGTTATTGGGGCGAGGAGCCTGCAACAGGGAGCAATGTAGCTGGACCTTCTATTAAATATATTTGATCCTAACAGCATAGAAGGTGGTGCCACAGCTTAAGGTTGTTGATGTTGAATGCCTATTTCAATTTGTAAAGGCAGTTGATAGGGTTAGGAGGAATGACTTGATGGTGGGAGACTATGACATTTTACAGACCCTTATTCCATACTGTTCATATGTAGCACTTGAAGTCTTACTGGAGTCGATTGAGCAAAGTATTAGTTGGAAATAATTTAAGAGGAAATTGTGGGAAGTATGTTGCCCCAAAAGGGTATTGCAGGACTTTGTAAAAGAGGAAGAGAACAGTTTTCAGAAGAGGCAGGAGAAAGTATCTGAGTTCACTCGGAATTTGATAAGCTCGAGTAGTGCATTAATAGTCTCCTTGTATGAAAGTGGGTTAATTAACCTAGTGTTAGAAAATATTAACCCTGAATTTAGGTAGCAATGGTACTTTATTACAGTTCCCAAATATTTAGCTGAATTGAAAGTGTGGGGAATTGAGGTAGACAATTTATGGTATACTTCTCTGCAATATGCTAAAACTTATCGTACAGTATATAAGTGTACCGATTATAGGGTAGGTGGGCATTCTCGTTGGGAAGTGTTTCTAGTGTGGGGAAGAGAAGCGGTGCCTAACCTCAACTAGTACCTCT
The DNA here is from genome assembly GCA_003012365.1 of Medauroidea extradentata. Taxonomy (NCBI): domain Eukaryota; kingdom Metazoa; phylum Arthropoda; class Insecta; order Phasmatodea; family Phasmatidae; genus Medauroidea; species Medauroidea extradentata. The sequence continues at coordinate 22,048 of PNEQ01006281.1, forward strand.
AGTAGTCAAGCCCATGAAGTCTGATTAGTTGGTTCAGTGCTTCAAATGTAAACAATCGGGTCACATTGCTCTGTGGTATCCATTAAAGAAAGAGTTGAGAACACATTATCACTGTGGGTGGCTGGACATATTGCCAGAGATTGTCGGGAAAAGAGAGGTAAGGAAAATGTGGATAGTCCTGAAGGGAAAATCTCAAAAGGAAACAGTCAGTCAATAGCTGCACTTCAATTGATGAAAAAAATCAATTTTTGGGTACCATTGCTAATAAAGGAAAAAAAAATGTTGGCTATGGTTGATACAGGGGCCACGTCTTTGTTCGTGCGTCAAAGTTTTATGAGTAATTTGGTTAAAAAATTTCCTTATTAAACATTTTGAATCGAGACTAAATCTGGAGGTTCTTTGCAGGTAGTGAACAGAATGTGATGTCAAGTTCAGTGTTCAGTATACTTGCATTTCAAGATTGCAAATTTTAATTGGACACTAAAATTATGGATTGTACCAAATTTACTTTGCGAATGCATCTTAGGGTTAGATTTCCTTCAGGAGACACAATGCATGATTGATTGTACAGCTCGTACCTTGAAGTTTGGATTTGATCATAAGTGTTCAGTTGACCTTTCAGGAAACTGTGAACAAAGTAACGGGAGTTAATGTGTCGGGATAAACTTGCAGGGTTCTGATTTAAGCGCATTTCAGCATGAGTGTTTAGAGCAAGTAAAGGGTCAATTTGGGGATGTGTTGACAACTAAGTTGGGAAAATGCGAACTTCTGCCTGTGACAATATCTGTAACTGACCCAGAACCTGTGAAGTGCTGACAGTATCAGTATGCTCCTCCTAAATTGGAAGCGCCCCGCAGGATTATATCTGACTTAGAACAGCAAGGCGTCATATGTAAAAGTACTTCACCGTACGCTTCCGCAGCTTTTCTGGTATAGAAAAAGGAAGCCTGGAAGTACTGTTTAGTTCTGAATTACAGAAAGCTCAATGCCAAGATACATGTAGACCCGTTCCCTCTTACAAATATTGATATTCTCTTTCAACACTCATCCCAAGCAATATATTTCATGGTCTTTGACTTTAACTCCGCATTTCAACAGTGTGTATTGGAGCCGAATAGTCAGAAATATACAATATTTGTAACATCTTGGGGACACTTTGAAAGGTGTAGAGTTCTCTTTGGTGTCAATTTTTGCGACCAATGTCTTTAACGTATTTTGGGTCATTTGTTAGGAGATTATCAATATAAATTTGTGATTTCATTTTTGATTATATGAGTCTTTTCCAACTCTTTTTGAAGAACACTTAGATCATGCGTGCCAAGTTGTGGAGAAGTTGCGTTGGGCTGGATTTACTGTGAATTCTGAAAAGTTTTACTGGGCCAAAAGACAATTCAAAATTTTGGGGTTATGGTAAAGCAAGGACAAGACCTGACGGGCCCTGATAAAATGGGCCCAATTGTTAATTTTCCACAACCCAAAAAGGTAAAATGAGTCATGAGGTTCCTTTTTATTTATTTTTTAAAAGTATTTTTAATGAAATTCTTAACGTGGAATCTAACTTGCATTAAGTAATTCGTAATTATTTCTAGTAAAAAATTTAATAAACACTTGTATGAATAGGGCAGTAAATATTTGTTAACTCTTTAAGAAATTTTACTTCTGAATGCACTGTTAGGGTAAACCAGAGTATATTGCTGAAATTGTTACAACAAAAGTATGGTTAGAAATTCAAAATATTTAAGTAGACGCACAACAGTAGCATATATTCTTACAACTAATATGAACACTAGTCGTTTACGAAAAAATCACTGAGAGTAAATTTTACTTGATTCGTTTTGAAAGTGAAAAGAGTAAAGTTCTCTTTCGTGCAGAAAGGCACTCAACATATTGCTCGCACGCATCTTCTCACAACCTGCCTAACCTTTAGTGACCGAGCATTCTGGTCACGTGACCTTCCTGGTTGGCGGGTTACTTTTCCTAAGCGCATTTTGCCTGATTAAAAACAGTGTCACCACAGTTGGAATAAAAGTTTTTATTTACAAACGTCAATGCTAGCGTTCTTAAGTTGGATAGCGAAAGTTGGCTAAGGTAAAGTTCAGTAACAAAGTTAAGCTTCTTGTTTCACTGTGAGTTGCGTCTCTTCTTTTGTATACTTTTTAGGCATAGTTGAAAGCTTGCTTAGTATGCATACATAACGAAACCAATATCCAAATTACATACAAAGAGAAGCTAGTACAGACAAATAAAAAGAGATTAAATATCAATGTTCTATATAAATACAGATACAAATACACATACAATATCTACTATACAGATGTACCCTTGTAAACTGCCATTTTAATTTAGTAATTTATTTAATAATGCACAGTATGCAAAATGAAAGGTAATCTTACAAACCAAGTAGGCATAGAACATTTCAAAGACTTCTTATCTGCTTTGGAACTGTACAATAACCAATAAAAATCTACTACAGAGGTTCTGCTTATGATGAGGCCAACTAAGTATATTTTACTCTTTATAGTTTTGTAAAAATTCGTTTAATTCGTCAGTACTCTTAAGAGTTTGGCTTCTTAAACAAAGATACCGTCTGACAAGACCGCTTTACATTACAACTGCTGCAGAAATTGATTCCCGTAATTTATCAAATAAAGGCAAAAAGATGTTTGTATTTTTACTGCCAAAAGCTAATGTTATAAATTGCGTACCAAGTAATTGAGTGTATACACGAGTCGATGTAATTGGTGCCTATACATATAGTTGATAACTGGTTGTGTTCTTGAGAAAAATGCCGTATATTAATCCCAAACCCCGCGAACATGCAGATATATACAAACCTGCAGCTTATAATTTGCAGGGTAGATCTTGTTTTCTTCATTTGTTATTGGATGACGAATGGCTAACATAACTGTCAGAATCAGGTGACTCAAATGTCTCCGTTTCAAGCAGACCCGACACCTTTCTAAGAATAATAATTATTTAATAAACTAAATATGGGTTATATAGGCCTACTACTATTTACAAAAAAAAAGTAGAATGCAGGTATTTTTTTAAGCAAAATTATACTAACAGTAAGTTTATATCATGTTGTTTAGTAGATAAAAATAAATTATGTGCTGGTTATTAAAAAACTGGCAACTGCTAAGTTTATATTCCCGTGCTTCGTCGTATTTTTTAAAGTGGGACATGTGTATGTGTATGTAGGCAAGAATAAATCAAAGGAAGGTTTTAACAAAGCTAAGTAACCGTGTCTTGTCTCAGAGACAACTAAGTCAGTATCACTAGCAGTCAGGGTATATCACGCGCCAGAAGTGCTGGCCTCATTTCTCTCCTCTCTGGAGAGTTATTTCCTACCCACTCTCCCTACTCTCGCTGAAATCCCGGCCTGGATCTTTGTGTAAATGCCACCCTCTACTGGAGCAGAGGATTGATTCTCTGTGCTCCACCCACCTCTCTTCCGCCACACACACCCAGTCCTGCAGTGACGTCTTGCGCCTGGTTCACACGCACACACGCACGGCTGTTCTAGAACGTTGAAGTTGCGTCTACTCTCACACCAGCTACAATATTAATACGTCACCGCCTACACTCAGGTTATGATACACTCTAAAACACTTTCTTTGCTGCAATAAAGTTTTTCCTGCGACATAGAACATTTTTGTTTAAATATAAGACATAGCAAAGTAACTTCGCGGCAAATAATTTTTTTTAAAATTTAAATGTTACAGTAATGGAAACAATAACTGTTTTCTATAAACATAGTTTAACAAAATCTTAACGGTGAAGGTTTTTGTGGTATTTTCCGCTATTATCTATGCTACATAAAAAGTAATATAATTTGCAAATAAATAAGTTAAATAAAAATTTAGCAGAACTAAGTTTAAAAAAATTTTTTTTTCCTTTAAGAAATGTGTCCTACTTCAAAGAAAAATCTTTCTTTGTTTTAAAGAAAACGTTTTTACTGTTAAATGTGAGTGTCCTAACAAATCGTTACAAAATGTAATGCATGTCAGCTAAGCCAGACGAATAATATTCTATAATAAGCTTACATATTGAACGTTAGGAGATTGTTAAGTCAAGTTTGAATGGATTTTTGGTAGGGCCCAGAAATATTCACGTTTAATTTTCGGCATAAGCTAGGACACAAATAACTGTAAATTCGAGTAACCAAAACAACTGGATCTTTACTTATTTCAGACAACTTGAAGGACAATGCGCTAATGGCCTAATGATAAAACTTGACGCATGCCCAACAGGTTAATAAAACGCGAAACTTTCTTTCCTCTGGCTATAGGTAGAGACCTAAGAGAATCGCGTTTTTATTGGTCTACCCACAATAATACACTGACCTATACAGTCCAGCGTACAACCTGTGATTACACTGGCCACGAGTCTTTATGTGATGTCGTTTACATGTGACGGGCCGCGGCGGCCAAGTTATCAGACCACTCGCCTTCCACCTAGACGAACCGGGTTCGATTCTCGGCGGGGTCGGTCCCCGGAATTTCGCATGTAAGAATCGTGTCGTACCAAGCCGCTGACCGACGGGTTTCCTCGGAGATTTCCCGTTTCCCCCGCCCCTCTCATTCCGGCGCTTTTCAAACATAGGGCGATATTTCACGTGGTCCTTCCTGTACGCAGATTGTCTAGGAGCTCCCATTCATAAATCTGCATTCTGAGTGCAACGCCCTGGCTCTCGTGTATCCTCCTTGTACGGTGTTTGTTATATTTTATTAGCGTGTGTAACCACTTCTCAGGAGATTGGTCTCCTTCACCCGGAGCTTGTAATTACTGGCTAGAAGCACCTCCGTGGTAGGTCATGACATTGTCGGCCAACGCAAGACTTCCAGCGAACATATAGCCTTGTGCAGTTTAGACTGTAGATATAGGGACTACTAAGACAAGACGTTTTCATCAAGTAACATGCATGAACATTCACAAACGTTCACTGTGACCTCACAGGCGCAGAAAGAAAGGTGAAAATGTGAATTTGACTTCCGAACCGACGCAACGGATTGGCTGGCTGCAGTGACCGTGCCTTCCAACAACTGAATTGGTCATCGTTGAAAAGCACTATCTCCTAAAATCACGAGAGTGTAAAAGCAATTAAATCCAAGGACTTTGTTAATTTTAACCGTGTTTGTAAAAACTAATAATATATGTATAGAAAGTCAGGACTAAGTTTCTTTCAACTTCAGTTTGTCCAGTGTGCCAAAAATTCTACATTGCCATCAAAAACAGATTTTATTGATATTTGGACTTGGTGCATTTTAACAATGACTGCATAGGCCAACTGGTCAATTTAAAATTTGCGAATTTGTTCGTACCTTCTCATACATAACGTAGCCGTATTTATTTATTTTTAATTTTTTTTTTGGTGGGGGTATTATAAGCTTGTGTCTCTTCACAAAAAATGTCTCGTATTCCTACAACCCATTCAAATTATGCTCAATTGTCCTCGAACATCTGGTATTATTAAAGGTACGTCTGCATTGTTTTGGATTTATAGCAAATACTCGCTCTTTGACACTACCTTCCGGCATATTTATATTATCATTGCGTGTCAAAAGTGTTAATAAATCAAATAATGTGCATATATTTTATTTAACGCTATTTTTGATTCACAATTGAGTAATGAACGATACCATGTGATTTCCACTGATTAAATTATGAAACTCTGGAAACTATCCGGAAAATCCATTCTTTGTAGGTGCGAAGATATTTCCAGAAGCTGCAAACATTAAGACGAGTCTAGTAGCTACAGGCGAGCGTATGTTAGTAGCTGTAGCAGCAGGATCGATGCACTTGTGAAGCAGTCTAGATAGTGGTGGGTCGGTCTCCATGGAGACACACCTCCCAGAGCAGAGAGAACCTGCCTCATACTCTCAGTGGTTGCTACAATCACATAGAGCTCTTACTGGAGGGAGAAGATCCACAGCTTCACTTCTCCAACTTTTTCACCCGCAGTTTCGCTCCGGCGTCCACCTAATTAACTCCATTCAAACCCAGCCACCCGCTCAAAGACTTTGTAACACACCTAGCACCCTCGTAACTATTTACCACAAGTAACCTGCCTACGGTGCACTCTTATAAGGGCGAGGGAAAAAAACATAATTACATATTTGTATGAAACACTGTCAGTTCTGTAGACGATATTTGGAAGTACATTTTCCTCTTACAAAAATAGCACAGTCAGTTTTCTCGTAACGGATTTTCAAAGTCAAAAGTTGTATGATATTAGTTCATACTCCCCCGGAAACCAACAAATACAATCAACCGAAATAATTCACAGTAAAAATACATGTCACTGGCTAGGGCTTTACGTGCATAAAAATTCATTAAAACAATGTTTTGTGTTTTTCAAAAATGTTCTGAATTTTGAATTTTTTCGTTACCCCATTCTAAATACAATTCTGATTGACTCTTTAGTCAAAACCGTATAATTTCTTGTTTTGAATATATATATATATATATATATATATATATATATATATATATATATATATATATATCGCCAAAACATTTTAAACAAAAGTGTCAACTCATCTTTGATGTCTTCTCTCGTTTAAACTTAAAATAATAATAATAATCGTAAAATCAGTGTAAACAACAAGAGAGCGTGGTCTTAAATGTCGTGTTGACGCCTAGCACGTTCATGTCCGAGTCTCTCGTCTTTACACACAACTATGCTTAAAACCCAGACTACAGCCGACATCGTACAATCGCTCTGTAACTGCCTTGCACAGTGGTTATATGTAATGCAATTTTTCGAGATAAATATTATAACGATTTTAGTAAATTCAATAGATAAAATTAAATTTATTTTGTTAACTAGCTACAATAATGATGTATTATGTCTCGACAAAAGTCAAAGTAGGACCTTTAACAAAGTTACATATTGACTTTCCGATGTCACCTCCCGTTTACATTTTTAAAATAATTATCGTAAAAAATGTAGACATTGGGGCCGTACGTCATCAAAGGGCGAGAGAATGCCACAATATTCGAGTAGTTCAATGTTTACTGTAACACATTTCTTATATTTATAACATAATTCTATTACATGGCATAGCATTAGAACTGACCTTATTTTAAAATTGTACATCAATAAAATTCTTGCAGTAATTTGGACTGTGTAACTGAAATGCGGTATATATTTTAAAAATTAATTTCATTCAATTACTTAAGCTGAATTACTGACATTGTTATGATGTTTAAGTTTCAGAAAAAAATTACCATATATGTCATTAATTTACTTTTACGCCATGTCACACCATAAATAACTTGCAATATGTTGCTATGTTCTCGTCAACAGAGTGTATTGGAACATTATATATATATATATATATATATATATATATATATATATATATATATATATATATATACACACACACATATATGTATATATAAATATATATATATACATATATAGACACGTATAATGTAAAGGGGTAAAAGTTTCGGTGCGTCTTTAAGGCATCATTTCTACTGCTTCCCCGATCATTACTTTTTATTCTTAAACGAGAGCAAATATCGTAACTGTTGTACAGTTTTGTTAAAAATTTGTTTTACATTGTAGTAAATTTTTCATAGATAAAAATGGTAAAGATTTGTCTAATTATTTTGATAATTAAAATTCCCTTAGTTACATAATTAGCTGTAACCATTGTGTATTTTGTTTTGAAACAATTAGTTGGCACAGTATATACTGTTTTAGCAAAACCGTACAACAGTTTTTCGATGTCTGCTCTTGTTAAGGATTCAAACAGTAACTATCGTGATAGCAGTAGAAATTATGGATCACAGCCATAATGACACAAGTTCCTAACTGCAAATATTATAGGAGCAACTTACAATAGAGCAATGTATAAATTGTAAGAGAAATACTAATACCGGCCAATTATATAGTTTTAATCATAACATTTAATAAGAGGTACTTAAAAACCTCCTTTAAAATTTAAGATCACGTAGTCCTGTAATACATGACAGGTACTGTGCACTGAAAGTTTCGGTACAAGCAGCCAAATGTATGTCTGAACGTAGCAATGTAAATATGTACTTTACGCAACATAACATTTGTTACTGGTTCAGTAACTGAAGCGTGTTGTAAACTAGTTTTGTTCATGTAGTACACTGCATATTTCAGCTGACTAAAACTATTGTAGTCAGCAACATTTGTCTGACAACAAATATTAACTATCTTCTCCTCTTGTACCTGTTTATGGCATTACACAACGCCCAAACAGTTTTATAAGCGTATATTTTTACACGTGCGACGCCTGCAGTCGTTCGGCGTGCTTCTCCCATCAATGTGTGTGTTCATTTATCGATAACAGTGAATTTCCGTGTAAACAACGTCGTGTAAATTAAAAATCAGTTTTAATTTGTGGGCCTTAATATTTGTCACGAAACAGTTATTTATGATTCCCGGCGATGAAATGTAATTCGGCCCCAATAGTGTGTTACACAGACTATTCCTCAAACAAGATTTCATTTACACGAAACCCCAAATGTTTGTGCCTGCATTAAATTACTCACAAAATTGTTGCACCACCACGATTTTTCAAACTCTTATAAACAATTACGTAGGCATACAAATATACTAGTTATCATGATGTCCAATTGAAAAATATTTTCAAAGTTCTAAAAACCATAACATTGGAATAATACCAGTTTGATGTGATGATAATCCAAACAAAACAGAATCGGTTGCATCGTGCACCTGTATGCCAGCGTTGTATTTGCGATAATAGGGCAGTGAGCCTTGCGGTTCGTCTACTTGCGAAAAGTCTTGGAAATACTTGGGAGGATTTATTTTTTATATGCAGACTGCAAATTTTTGCATGCAGATAGATGGTTGTGTGTTGAATATTGCCGCTTAGGCATATTCATGATCAGCCCAGTCAACTCTTAGTCAGGGAAAAGCGTGGATGGAGAGGAATATCAAGTAACTTATATTGAAAATTCTTATCAATTACGAGACAAGAAATCCCTTCTGAAATTATTTGTTTTTCTTAGCCTACCTCTGGTTTTGCCGTTCAGTTGCCGACATTTGTTTTTCTTTTTTAATTTGTGATTTGTTTTATTTTACTTCCGTCTCTTTTATTTGTATTTGTGTACATACTCGTTATGTATGCCTCCAAGTGATTTGTCACTTCGTGTAACTATGATTGTGTCAGCAGAATTGATGACTGTTGTATATTTACACGTATTGTACTGTAGACCGAGTCCACTTGCTACGTTTATTATTATTACTCTTCTTTTCTCCGTATCTACGACGATTAAAATGGATTGATGAAAGACTCGTGATGTGCCCAGCTAGCTAAAAAACTCGCATTTCTCATTATAAAACAATTGCCGACGAACCCACGCACCTCGGGTTGCAGATTCTGTTGACGTTGAACTACTTCGACTTATGTTAGCGAAACAATTAAGTATTTTCTTCCAGTGTTGAGAAGATAATTGACGGAGTTGAGTTATTTGGGAAACGGCCGCGACTAGCCGGAAGTCCACTCGACTGGTGACCCCTAAGTACGCTGTCCACCGCCCCGCAGTTTGACGACGACGAAGAAATTATCCCTTTACCACCGGCGTTAAACACGTGTTGCTTGATTGGTTACATATTCGCGTCTCTCTCTCCCAGCATCCCGCGTACTCATCTGTTAGCCTCGCGTCCCTTCCCCTCCCCCGAGCACAAGGAGGTGACGAAGTTCCTTTCAGCCAATCAGAGAGAGGCGCCCTGCTTCCCGCGAATGCGTGAGTCCGCAATTAACGGCCTACGTTTGTTACACAAAATAATGTTGTACATTTTAACATCACTAAAATACACAAATAATCGTCTTACTTTTTAATATTATTGACACCTCTTAATTAATACATTATTACACTAAGTATTTAGTTACCAGTGTGCCGGAGAAAGCGGGGGAAGAAAGAGCGGGAAGAGAGAGAGAGAGAGAGAGAGAAAGAAAGAAAGAGAGAAGAAGGAGGGGGGGGGGCAAGGGCTATTCTTTCGGCTCCAAAGCCCACATGTGGCGTTGCAGGCTGCAGCTGGCCTTCTATGTCGCCAGATTGACGGGTACTTACTCACAAACACTATAATGAACACATGTAAACTTATGCTAATTACATTACCATATTTGACCAAGTGGCGCTTTGCAGGTTACATTGATACCAAACAAGATATATTTATTGTATGATTTATGATAGTGATATTTTTAGGTGTTTTTAATTACTATGGATGGCGTATCACAAACCCCTTGATGTCTGACAAGTACGTCGTACCTGTATATACCTCTGTCCATTGCAGTGTAATAAATATTAATGTTGAATCCACTTAATTGAAACTATTGCCTTTACAGAAAAAATAAGAAAAATGTCTTAAATTGCAGCTTATCACTACATTATAGAGTATATATGAAATATGCCCGTTACACACTGTATTACTAAGGGACAGCACTCATGTGTAGTTTAGGCAATAAATGACCAACGTACCAAATATAACATCACAATTTAAATATTAACATAGTTATGTTACCGAAATTCGAAGCCTTCGTATCACGAAAAAAGGTAGGTTTACTCTAGTTATATCTGTTTGTCTCATCGGTGACATACTACACACTCTGGGAACATTTGAATGTTTTGCTAATGGTTTCATAGTATTGGTTATCTCAACGAGTAAATTAACTTTGTTTAGGTGTATCAAAGGATCCACGAGTCAACAAAGTGAAAGGAGAAATTGTCCGAGATTCACATATTTCAGGTTTGCGAGTTCTTACTCTCGTTTGCTTGATATTTAAGAGAAACCGCTTTATGTTTACCATACCTTCGGTTTTTAGCCAAGTTGCTAAAAATAACAGGTAAGTGAAATATGTATGTTTGTTTTTATGCTCAAATACAAGCTAAGACGGAGGAATAATATACAGGTTGTTGCTAAATTAAATTGCATGTCGGTGCTCACATGTTATTAGCAGCGTCATTCGTATGTGTTCGCCGTTATTTGTTTGGGCGGGGAAGTTTTAACTACATCCTTACTTACCTCTAGTGTTCAAGTTTGACGACACTTGTGTAATTACTTTCAGTGCTGTTTCTATGTTTATACTATTCAACTATATTGTAGCAACGTACTGTACTACGCATAGACAACTGCAGCAATTGTGTCGCATAGTATAATGCGATCAAGTTTATGTGTTATGCCGCTATGTACGCCCTCTACTTCACGCATCATGAGCTGTAGTGCAGAAATATTTCACTATTAGTTAGTTCCTAAATGTCCGGCACGCTACGAACAAACTTCACTCCAAAGAAGTCTTTGATGTATAACTTGAACGCAGAGTTATTTATGTGCAAACGTATGTATAAGTTTCAGGACCTTTCTTGTTCAGACCTGTCAAGTTCTCCCTCTGTCAGGAGAGGCGTGACTAGAGCCCTGCCTGGAACCTCCCTCTCTTGAAGACTTGGGCTGCACGGCGCACACAAACACAGTCATTACACTCTTCAGGTTGTAGATACATGTCCCGCTGTTGTAGTTGTCATCAGGTGACTGACCATTATAAGGTAACGCTGCAGTTGAACACCTATGTGGTTAAAATGGATTGTTGAAAACGAAACGGAAGACGATATTTCCTATGTGAGGCGCGAAACGTCATTACACGTGATATACAGTCTCAAGCATTGAAGATCCTAACAGCACTGCAACGTTGCCTGCACGTCACAATGTAACACTGTGACGTTGATACAACGTACTGTGATGTACCAGGAATGTGCCTAATAGGTGCCGGCAAAGTGCCAACATCTTGTGCAGGGAACGTCACATAGCAACGTTGCCTGCACGTTGCCAGCGCTTCGAAAGCACATGACTAGCACATTGTTATAACTTGAACAGCCTTTTTTTCAAACTTAAAGAATTAATTTTTTTTTCATTTTACGTACACCTTTGCGCAAAGAGCAAATAGTTACGATATCATCACTTAATGTAAGAATGATCACGAAATGTGAGAAAAAGAAATTACCATTGTTTGTATTCATATTAAGCACTTGGATGCTCAATCACTGATTCGAAAAGTATTACACTATTAATGGTACACACACACACACACACACACATATATATATATTAAAATGTATAACGTCCCTGTCATAATTAAGTGAATACTAAATAGTTTTACAATGTTACATGTTGTTTACCGATTTTTAAGATTTTTAAAATAGAGGTAATGGGATACCACAATAGCTAATTTAAAACACAGAATTTTCGAATTATACGTACATGTGAATATAAAACAATTACCATTATACATGCATGGCATATGTAGGTCAGAAATGAAACTAACTGATACGGTGGGGAACGTTACCCATATAACATTTCTGGCACGTGCAGGCAATGTGCTACAAGGTCCAATCTGCAATGTTACCCATGTAACATTTTTGGCACGTGCAGGCTACATGCTGCAAGGTCCAATCTGCAATGTTACCCATGTAACATTTCTGGCACGTGCAGGCTACATGCTGCAAGGTCCAATCTGCAATATTACCCATGTAACATTTCTGGCACGTGCAGGCTACATGCTGCAAGGTCCAATCTGCAATGTTACCCATGTAACATTTCTGGCACGTGCAGGCTAC
>PNEQ01006282.1:0-34667 GCA_003012365.1 Medauroidea extradentata
ATATTTAGAATGTTGAGGTATACAGTGTTCGCCATCTTATCGCTTACGTACGCCAGCCTGCCATCTTCCGCAAGTCAACCAAATGTATTTAGTTTCGCCAACAAAATCATTTAGTCCATCGAAAAAAAATTGTTGGTTCAAAGCACTTCACTTATAACTAACAATATTATTTTGTTGACAAGTTGTAACGAGTTGTTTGGTTACACAAAATATTTATTCGACGTCCTGTAGCAACCAAATATACGTTTGGCACAAACAAATTACGTTTAAATGAATAATTTGGTCGTGGGAAATAATTAAATTTGTTTGGAGGACTCCAAGCTTAGTCTTACCAACAAAATATTGTTTAACTGAAGCAAACATCACCCAAACAAATATATTTAGTACAATGAAACAATTCTTTCTCTCAGTGTGAGTTGAAATGGTATAGCTATATTTCCGGTATGTGCCGACGTTGTTTTAGCTAGTCAAATTTTGACGTAGCTTTAAGAGGCCGTAATAACACAAATAAGCGAAAAAATACTATCATAAAATGAAAAAAACCTCTAAAAGTTAATATGTGAAAACTGGAAAACAGCGAAACAAAAAATATATTTTGCCACTTATGTGCAATATTAAATATACGAAGTTTCAGCGTTACAAACAGTTCGTCGGAAGCTCGTCTCATCATTCGGCAAAATGTATTCTCCTAAAGATGGCAACAATGTTTTCTAGTAATGGCTTTTTCTCTTTTATTCTGGCTTAGAAACTTTACTCCAACTTTCGATTTTTATTCTTAGAAAGAATGGTAATTTTATTGGGAAAGGAAATGAGCGTATCATAAGCATCATTGCGAACTGTAACATTTTGAAGAAAACGAAAAAAGTAAAGTCACTACAAAGTCTAGCGAGCGGGTATTAAGATATAATTCCGATGCAGACGGTTACTTGCCTTGGGGGGGTAAAAAATGGTTCTTTGTTCGGTACTGATCGGGGAACTTCGCCAGAATTCGAGCAGTCTCCTCATATGCTACGTTCTGCGCAAACCACTTCCTCCCCTCCTTTCTCCGTTCCTTGACAGTTTAGGCTAGTATAGATTAAATCAAATACCAAAAATACTGTTCGCTTAGTAGAAGCACGGTTAACTTAGGGATCTACAATAACAATTATTGTCGCTCCTAACCTGACAAAACCGTTCTTCTACTAAGCGTACATTCCAATTTAAAATTACGTTTATTTTCTGTAAAAATAGCACGTATAGTGTGCACTTTATAGGTTAAAGCAATATGACGGTTACCGAGTGAAATACGAATGTAATCATGGGAATACCGACTATTCTAATTGGTCAAACTCACGAATTATACTGCCGAACAAGTAGTAACATTGAAATTGTGTATGCTTCGGTTCAAATCACATGTGATGAAACATTTTCTAAGGCTTATCTAGGTCGGCTGCGTTGATGTATGTGAGGCACAAAACCGGTAGAGTGTTAAGAGTGACGTCGGTCGGCCTATGTAATGTATTATCGCCTCTACACACAAACCAGCAACTGGCGCGCACAGCTTTACTGTTATTCATTTTGCTATGGGACTTTAAGCGCTGGCCGTATTATTTTATTTGCGATACTTATGGTTCAAGTTTCAGCGCTTATTTCTATTATTGTGTTTTTCGAATCCGGTTGGAATTTTCCTAGATACGGCAGTTTAAAAAAACTGTTTCAGCCATTTTGAGAGTCTTGAAAGTCGTATTTCCAATAAGTGATCCTAATTTATAAACTGTTGGAAACATTGTTTCAAATGTGTTTTCTTTTCATAGATGTACGAACGTAATGCGCGTTGAGATGTTTCTACCAAATATGATTACTTGTAACTCGCTGCAGTGCATTTCAAGCGCAGGTAGATAGGAACCTTAATGCTTACGTTTTTAATTGTGTAAACCTATTTATGCTCCCGAGACGCAAGTCGGGCACAACACGATGTCAGAAAGAGATGGGAGAGGAGAGAGAGCGAGTGAACGAACACTAGACAGAGAGAGAGAGAGAGAGAGAGAGACGCGATAGCAAATGTAGTGTTGGTGTCCTTGAACACGACATTCGCACAGGAAAGACAAGTTTTCATTGTCCGCCGACAAGCAGAGGCGTTCAGTTTCTGTATCCGACGTACGTCTCAAAGTACAAACGCCAATATGTTCCAGTAAACACGTTTCGAGAGAAAACAATTTCGATTCAATACGGAGACATTTAATCACTTATTTGGTGGACGGCAATAATGTTTCTTCGGTGTTTCTACATTTTATGCACTCTGTATAAGCTGTATAAGCTTATACACGTGTAGACTGAACACTTTGATTTAAAATAATTTTTCTTTATGAAAATTTCGGCGCAAGAGGTTTACGGATGTTAAATAAAATTATTTTGAAATCAAAGCGCGAGTATTTTTCAAATTAGGCTGCTATATAGGCCTGGATATTATCGTGCTAATATTATGAAAATTGCAGATTTCCATTTTTATGAATTTCGTGGTTTCCATCCCTTATTTTTCTAAACGCCGTTTTTAATTTTTTTTACTCGAAAGCAAAGTATAGTTACGGCTCAGTGCTACATAAATCGTACCACTCCATGCTCCTTAACAAAAATTTTCCTGAAGAAATATTACGTAGTATAATATACTTCTAAAGAAGCTATTTTCAAAATCAATCAGTTATGACCCTTTTACCTCTTTATCCTTTAATTAAACTTTAATACTCCGTAGAAGTCTGTAAATTGTTCACGGCAAAGTGAGAATTTTTAAATCTGTATTTTTATTATCTTTCAAACCTTACGTTTGCGGCCGCAATTAAGCGTGTTTTTTTTGTTAATTATTCATGAAAAGATAGTTTTGAAATTGCTTATTTACAGTGATAGGAGCTGGGAGAGGAATCGACCATGTCCTTTATTAAAAGGGGAGTATCAGATATTTTTCTTGTAGTTTTGATTTTGAGCCATAGCATTTATTGAAGATGTATTATCAGTCATAAGGTATTATTCTTGATAAACTGCTTGATAAAAATAATAATTGAATCTTTCATTAGTTTGTCATGCAGAATCATGGCAAGTGAATTATAGGTTAACTTTCAAGAATTATTTCGAGTCAATATAAGATTAACATATAAC
Source organism: Medauroidea extradentata (assembly GCA_003012365.1). Classification (NCBI taxonomy): domain Eukaryota; kingdom Metazoa; phylum Arthropoda; class Insecta; order Phasmatodea; family Phasmatidae; genus Medauroidea; species Medauroidea extradentata. Next base: position 3,130 of record PNEQ01006282.1, read on the forward strand.
ACAATTACGTTCTCCAAAATTCATCACAAATGTTTTCTGTGTCTCAACATTGCCACATTTACCAAAAAATATTTTGAAACAGAAGTTTTTGCAGAAAATTGGTAAATAAAATTTAGTATCTAGTTCTCCCTCTTAAGGAACCATCCTAGCACTCGCTTAGAACGATTTCTGGTGCAGTGGAAAACCGAAATCAGGATGGCCGAAGCCGGGAACCGAACTCGAGTCGTCCCGAATGCGAAGCAAGCCTGTTATCATGGCGCTACCTCGCTCGGTAACATGGTACACTTCGGTGCCAATATTAGCGTACAGAAGTCAGTGATTATTTACAGTTGCAAGCAGGTAATTTGTCTAGTCTATTTCTATTTCCAAAGGGTACTTAATAGCCTAAGACAACCTGCGTAAAGGGGGAAAAAGCGAGGAAATGCCGGCCAGGTGGCAAGCGAATCTGGTTCCGGACTGCGTTGGCGTCCCGTCCCGGCGCGGCGAAGGTCAGCAGGTTCTTGGGCAGCGAAGAGTGGGGAAGGGGAAGAGGTGTGCCCAGGAGGGGAGGAAGCGCACGCTACGACTCCTGGGTGCCGGAAACTGTGTTCACCTTGTCCTTGGCGTAATAGTGTCTGTCACTGAAGACGTGAGATACCGCACGGACACATGAGGCCCGCCCCAGGTGGGAACTGCCAGACCCTGGACCAACAAGCATTTTCCAATTCATCCTTCGAAAAAAAAATCACTAGCCATTACTTCATGTTAGAATTATTATCAGGAGCAGTTTTAAGGGGGGGGGGGACTACCAGGCTGAAGGCCCCCCACCCCCAAAAAAAAATAGTTCAACATTATGTAGCTAAAGTATGTCCAGTCGCCTCAAGGAAACTGAAGTTTTGTTCCATGATGATCCCAACTACATTTAATGTGTCCTATCTTTATGTATGTTATTTTTAATGTTCTGTAACAGTAAACAAACACACTTTTGAGATAGCTGGTAATTTTTACAATCCATAAAAATAACACAAACACCCCCCCCCCCCCCCAAAGGTGTTTCTACATCCACCGCTGATTATTATACAGAATTTCCAGAAACGGGCGTATAATCAAGACACCACACGGATTCTGAGCTAAATCGGAAACGAAAATGTAAGTACATTTCTTGCGCACAATGTGGCAACACAGCAATGAGTTATTCCCGTCTTACGCTCTACGTTCAGGTATTATTTTATGCATTTACGTCGAGTAAACGTAGACTCATGTTTGAACTGCTCAGGATTAAAACCTGCGCCCATAATACGATGGTCATAACGGTGGTAGTAAGATATATGTGGCTATGTTGCCACACTGTGCACATAAAACGTCATCGTACAATATTTTCGCCACAGACGTTTTCGTATCCCCTTGTTTCACGCGGTGTGCATATTATAGGCCGTGTTTCCAGATATCCTGTACATTTACAGTGGTTGCCTCATTCTTTGTACAGTTGTCAGGGCTGACGACAGAAATTTCGGAGCCCGGTACATGTAGAATTTTATGAGTCCCTTTCTCTGCTGTCCACTCACCAATTCTTTATAGCGTGTATTTATAGGATTTGAGGTGCCCTTTTTAGCAAGGACCAATGGATAGTTTTGCCCTTTGACAATCTCTGTCGCAGGACCCTTCGTTTATTGTTATTTATTTTAGTGCACTCCGTTTGATCCCTAAGGCTTGGATATGGAGCATGTGAAAATTTGCATATATTCAACACATACATAGCAAATAAAAACAAAATAATAATACATTACAAAAGCCAATAAATAATACATAACAAAATGCCTTACATAAGGTATTTGACATAACTGTATATTACACTATAAAATTACATACAATATAAAAGAACCTACAGTAAAAAATAACACAGTATATTGTAAGTATTTAAATAATATAATTTAAATGTTTCCTTTGATATATGTGTATATATATATCAATCAAACGAAATATATATATATATATATATATATATATATATATATATATATATACACACGCATATACCACTGTACATTTTGTGGAGACTAAGACACGGTAGGCAGCTAGTTACCAAATTATAACTTAATTTCTCTACAGAATGCTGCAAAATTGTGAGTCCATATTTTAGGGAAACAATCCCAACATCTCAAAGAACAAAAATTTTTAAGTGAACATAGGTCCGAAAATTTACCGTTTCTGCTCTATAGTTCATAATACATTATGTGTAATGCATAGCGTGCATGCTGGGTCGTGTTGGTGTGGAATGTCATCACAGCTATAATATAATGGCACCTACATCCCAGTCCAGTCGTATTTAACAGGAAAGTAGGCATTGTCCAATGTAACATTCCACACTGACATGATCCAGCCGACGCGCCCAGTGTTGTAAGTCATGAGACATATAGTAAAGCAAGGCCTCTGGCACAATTGGCAATTGTCGTTGGTGTTGTTGTTGATGATGGTTGCTGTGCGAACCGTGGGTTGGCACTGTATACGGTTGTATATCACATAGTTATAAGTTATAGGTGGCTGAGATAATTTAAGTTGATAATACACTTCGACCCGAATTTCAGTGTTATGCTTTGCGATGAAGGACATCAGAAATAAAATGAGGCTTAATAATGTTTTTATGTTACTACTAAACATACAGTAATCGTATACTGCAATCTGATCTGTCGGTTGTACTTAAAAGTTCAATATTTTGAACTTTACTACAGCACCAACACCAACAACACAACCGGAAGTGAGAGTTGAAATGCTTTTGTGACCAACACGAACCACTGCAACACCAACTGGAACCACCAATAGGCAGTCCTGTTATCACGCATTTGGTAACCTGTCCTTCAACTGTTGCCGACACAAACCACCAAAAACAACTATAAATTGTGCCAGAAACCTAATGGTGCATTATATATATAAGAATTCAATAGTAAATATAATTTAGCACAAAATTGTTAGTCGTATGCAACACTGTGACGTCATGTGCGTATACTTTTAAATTGTAAACTCAGATTTAGGCCGCCGTGTAGTACTATAGGGAACGAACCCCAGAGCAGGATATCACAATATCACGTCCGTAGAAGCAATCAGTCTGGAACTCGCTCGCCCAACTAAGCTTTTACATGTTTATGCGTGCGGCAAAGTAGAAAACTATATACTTGTTGGTATTTCGATGTTGTTAATTTTTTTTTGTTTTACTTTTCACTGTTGAATATATTGTCTATTCGTTGTTCCATATAAACTATTTAGCTGTTTTTCCACATCCTAAATTATGAATTCTACGATAGTATTAATTTTGTTTTATAGTTAATTAATTCATAAAACACGAAATGTATTTATTATTTGCTACATACAAAATAACACTACTGACCATTATTACTGTTTTTATTAGATATGTAGGCCTATATGTTTTTCAACCGAAAAGCGAAGTACAAAACGTAAGTAAACAGCAGCCGACGAATTTACTGAGCTATTTGGGAATTTAGCGTACTACTTCACTTCGGTAAATTTAAACCTTATGAGTCAGTTGACGCGAGTTTTTTTTCCTTTGAGGCACGGAAACGGGGAAGACGATAAGTCGAATATATTACGTCCGTCAAACACCTCATCGCCTCTAGGCGTGCAGTGCTAAACTAGCGCGCAGTGTTTTCGCAGAAACGGTTCTTCAACGGAACTTGAAGCGATGACCCTGTTATTTTATTTGTGGTAAATACGTGGTAAAGTCCAATGCAGGTTTCTACGATTTTGTTTTACGATTACGGTTGATATTTTCTCAGCTACAGCAACGTGAAAAGGTCATTTTTAGCACTGTTGAGGAGCTTGGTAATCACATTTTTAATTAGCAGACGGTATTTTTAAAACCATTGGGAAACAGTTTGAAGTCTGTCTTCTTTTCGTAGGTAAACGCATAGGAAACATGTTTAGTAGTTATATAAGAAACATTACTTTCCGTACCACGTTTCAGCATGGCTCACGCGCCAAGTCCCCAAATATTTACTGCACTAACCTGGCCACGCGGTTGATTTAGTAATCTAAATAGTCGTTTCGGACACGATTTTAGAACCAGTGAATTTTTGCGGAAAGAATATTGCTCCATCTCATTTCAATGCCTCACGCGCATACGCGCACCTCACAGATGTATTGCTGCTGGCAGCATGATTTTGTTAAGAGGCGTCGTTCGTCTGACTGTGCCAATGAGAGAAAGGTTACTGCGACACCACACGTCTGTGATTCGTGGGTCGTCGTCCAGTCACTGACCTAGCCATGAAGCAAAGTTGCAGGTGTGCAAGTGATTCGAAACGAGTTGGTGCGAAATTATTTTCTCCAAATATCATTGACTATAGAGAAAGTGTCACGTTACTATGTTATATATCCAGAGTCTAATGAATGGGTGAAGAGATCTGGTCAAAAGTGATGTGAGGTGAGAGTATAGAAGAACACCTGAACGAAGGGACCGGAAAAAGGGGGGGAGGAGGTGATGGGTTCTTCAAGAACCACCACGATTCCCACATGTGAAAATACAGGTTGACCCTGCCGGAAATTGAACCCGTATCGACAAGACGGGAGGCGAGCGCCCTAACCGCTATAATGAGTTGCAGGTAGTGAAGACTTTGGTCAGCACTTATCATCAAGGTCTTGGAGCTGGTGTGGGGTGTCATTATGTATGGAGCAACGCCGGAACGATGGAGCGGGGGAAACGGGAGATCGCCGAGAAAACTTGCCGACCAGCGGCATTGTCCGGCACGATTCCCACATGCGAAAATCCGGGGACCGACCCCGCCGAGAATCTAACCATGAACGTAACGCCGTGGTGGGAGGCGAGTGATCTAACCACTCGGTCACTGCGGCCCCAAGTGTAGGTAGGTTGAAGTCTTGTTTCACATTCACGGGTGGTCCCAGAATCTAAAATTAAAACCACAGTGTTAATGTATTACAATGTACGGACTGATTTGCATATTTCCCACTTTTTTCAACGTTCCTCTTCCAAGAAAAGTATTAGCCAACGCCATTGGGTCGCTACTCGCTACTCCTTTTTCTGAGAAAACCAGACCGCAAGCAAGGTCACTACGAGGGCCGTGGTCTGCATAGCATACCGCTCTAGTACACGGGACAGGTTATGGTCTGCATTATGCTCTAGATCACAGGTCTGACACTACTCTCCACGCGCCAGCTCTGGCTCCCTGGCGGGTATGCATTTTCAGTCCGTAAAGTCAGCCTTAAGAGGAGTCCTTCGCGGTGTCAAATTTCCACCTTTGACGCATGGTAACAGCGTAGCGATAAGAGTCAGTGTCCCACGCTTGACGAGAAGCATATCGCCTCTATTCGCAGCGCGCCAAACTGGCGTGCAAGGTTTCCGTTGTAGTCTTTTTACTATGGGACTTTAAGCGGTGACCACAATATTTTATTTTTGAATAGTTTGAAGCAAAGACCAACGCATGCTTCTCGTTTCGCACTTTACGAATTCAGGTAATATTTTCGGAGTTACAACAGTCTAAAAACCCCGTTTTTAGCCATTTTGAGAGGCCCGAATATCATGTTTATAACAAGCGTGCTGCATTTTTGAAAAAATAGAAGCATGGTTTCAAGTGTGTGTTCTTTTCGTAGGTAAACATAATATGAATAACTTGAGCGGTTTCGCGTAAAAATGTATGCGCGTGACACGCTGCAACGCCGTCCATGTGCCAGTCGAGGACTTCTCTTAAGGGGTCTCCATAAATAGGCTGCGTTTGTGTGAGACAGGAGCGGCAAGGTTGCCTTTGACTGACGTATGTAACGCATTGTTGCCTCTCTGCGTTTGCCGCTTAGCTGGCATGTAGTCCCTTACTATTATCCTTTTTCCTATGGGACTTAAATCGGTGACCACATTATTTTATTTGTGGGCAACATAGTTCAAAGTCTAACTCTTGTTTCTATAGTTCTGTTTTCATAATTCGGTTGTAACATATACAGATACGGCAGTATGAAAAACACATTTTTGGCTATTTTAAGAGGCCCGAAATTGATGATTTAAATAAACGTGCTGAATTTTTGGATGTATAGCAACGTAGTTAGAAGTGTGTGTTCTTTTCTTAGATATGCAAACACAATGCGCGTTTAGTTGTGTTTTTGGCTGGCTGATTCCGAATTCGATCAGTGCCAGACGCTAAACCTTCAGCGTATATCACAAAATGCCGGAATTCAAGATGAACATTGTGTAGACCAATATAAAAGTTTGAATAGTAGGATGTAATACGTTATCGGTAATAATCTACTTCAGACATTTCCCCCAGTTATGACGGGCTGTAATTTTGGCGTTACTTTGCACTACATATTTTTGTTGTAAAGGAAGATATGAGGAGTCGCAAATGGTTGAAGACTTCGCCAATCATAGCTTTGATAATGAACAATACTTTTAGAGTGACTATTATCCTGTAATTCCAATATAGAACAAAATTATTATAATGGTGCAAAGTTACCCATGGGGGTGCAAAGTATCCTCACTTTACGGTACTAAAAAAATTACATGGTTTTTAAGTGCGTGAGGAAATTTGGTAAAATACAAAATACTCGACTGTCTTCGAACTAAACTAGACAAAATTAAGACAGTTTTTAAACGGTACATTTAGCTGTTTTAAATGGTCACGTGACAGTATTTAATTTACTAAAGTTACAATGTATTTAATAATTTATTTATGAAGAGTGAATCTGTCCTACTAAATATGAAATACTCTACAGCTTTATGACTGAACAATACTTAACTACTTAATTAACTATTAGAAAGCTTACAGTCCGATATCAAGAGTACCCAAGGAAAACAAGCATAACATGTTAATTTGTCGCCAAACTCACTCGTTTCCTAAAAAGGCACATACATAAAAAAGGGGGGATAAGATAAATTGCCCACCCTTCCCCCTTATCCAACTGTTTAAACGGGTAAAATTATGCTTCATTGCTATTTATGCTGTCACAATTCGTAAACGAAAGAATTTTGGAATATGCAAAGTCCTGGTCTGAAATGCACAAAAATACATCAACTTGAAAATAAAATTTGTGGACCATCGATCTGTGATCGTATGATAAAAGTAATACCTTTGCGAGCACATGTGTAATGTCGAGCCAAGACCTACTCAAAATGAACACAACATAGCCAGATGCAGATGATGTCATGTTGGGAGGATGTGAAGAATAAGAAGATCCCAGCCGTCTAACTAAAAACCCCGCATCAAAATTCTAACTGCGTGTTTCTCCAAGGACACACGCCGGGTCTCAAGATCCTGCTGTCCCTCCAACCCCTCCTTTATCAACCAGTACGTTTCTCCCCTCCTTCTGTTAGGTTTGCAGCCTCTCTGAAAAATCAAAAGTGTGGATGCGTCAAAACACAGTGGCTGCCAGTGGACCGATTAATATAACAGAACACAAAATTCATCATGGTACAAAATTGTTGTAAATATGTGCCTATTAAATGCTTCGGCGCAAGTCTGTTTGCTGTGTAAGCGCATGCGCAATTAAAAAGAAAGTGTTGGTATTAAGGCTGTGATCCGTCATTCCTACCGCTTTTACAATGATTATTTTTTTAATCCTAAGGGAGAGTACTTATCAATTAACTGTTGCACAGTTTAGTTAACTATTTTTTTAAAAGACAAACTGCATAATGGTTTCAGCTAATTATGCAGTTGAGGAAGTTTTCGTTAATAAACTAATTAGCCAATTCTATGTAATTATTTTCCAGGAAAAGTTAAGACTACACAGTAAAAACTATTTTAAAAAATAGTGCAACGGTTTTTCGGTATCTGCTCTCGTTTAATAATAAAACATTAAACATCTTAAAAGCAGAAAAAAATGTTGGATCACAGCCTTAATACCAAACGTGACTAGAGGTGCAATGTCGGTGCAGATAGCAGGTGCAGAGCAAGTAAAACGTGTCTTCACCTACACCTCTAGTCACAGTTGGATCGAAATAGGCTTACCCCTTCGATAACACCTCGCCTTAGCCTCTATATGCAAGTCACTGAAATAGCACGCATTCTTCTAGCTGACAGCTCGCACCTATGAGACATTCCATGGTGAACTATGATCTATGACATAATATTAAGGCTATGATCTTTCATTTATTTAAAACAATTACAAATATCTCAAATATTTTTAACCAAATGCTTTGAAAAATTTTGGGACTGTGTACAATCATACGGTGCACAATTTTGCCAGAGCGTTTATTTTTTTATTTTTTTAATAATGTACCGTTTGATAGCAAAAAAATTATCTTGCTTCATTTTGGCTTATTTTGACAACAAAATACGAAATATTTTAGGGAAATTTTAAAAATCCGTTTTGTGTATTACAACAGAAAAATTTATGTACAAACGATGATATATAAGTGTTAAAACTGCCAGAATGAATTTTGATGCATGTATTAATTTGCGTTAAAAATTTTTTTCGAAAGTACTGCAAAACTAAAGAGCGAGGCCTTAAATATATAGGTATATTGTATACGTATGTACATTTTCGAATATTCTAAACCATTATTTTCATACCAAAAAAAAAAAAAAAAAAAAAAAACTCACAATATCCACCGCGAGAAAATAAACTGTAAAGATTAATGTGGAGCACCCGTAAGACTCCGCCTACTGACCGTGTGTGTGTATGAGTGAGGCTCGGCGCCAAAGGCGATGTTGACCTGCTCATCTGGTGCGGTATCACCTCTACCGTAATACACTGAAAAGCATATCGTAGATCGCTCGTCTGACTGAAACTGTCAGTGGTGACCCCAACTTATCATTGCAGGAAAATTTTACGCAAAGTGCATTGCATGTATCTAAAGTAATTTCACGTGAATCCTGTTAGTAGTTTTTAAGATATAACAGGTCGAATGTACTGCTTTTAGCCATTTTGAGCAGCTCCGAAATGATTTTTCTGTTTGACGTGATGCTTTGTAACTTCCTTTCTGTCGTCGTTTGAAGTGCATTCTCTCTTCTTATATTGACACAATGGGCACATTGGGATAGTTTCGTAAAAAAAAACGTATTTAAGAACACGTTGCAACACATTTTAAGCACATGTTAGGCAGCACCCTTGTATGGGCATAGACACATGAAAGGTTCTTAGAATGCTATTCCTAAGCACACATTATCCATGAATGTTTAGGAGTCGCGAATAAACACCTAACGGATGAAGCTCTGCATACTACTCGACTGCCTGAATATACGGCCACCCTACGGCGAAACTGTGACAGCCATTTAGAATTTTTACAAATTGTGTTTTTTAATTTTCCTAAATTTTTTATTGCTTTTCAGATATAGACTCAGTTTATCGTCTAAAACCAGCATTGCTCGCCTATGTGTAATGTAACGAGACAGCGCTCGAGCTCGCGTGGCTTGCGCCACCTCCTCTTCCCCCGTCGCCCTGACGATACTGGGCTTTCTCTGCCTCACTTATCTCTGACGTCAAAGGCCGTCTGGAGGGGGCACCGGCCAGCCGTCCTTCAAGAGCACATGCCTAGGCCATGATTTAAAATTACCGTAACATCTGGAATCTTCGGGCTACGGCAAGAGGCATCTGTCCCATTTACGAAATGTGAGAATATTCTATGTGTCTTCACGGCCAGCTATAAATACCAGCTTGTAGCGGCTGGCAGAGAGAGTTGTTGTGGTGTTTTGACTGTGAGTGTTGGTGGCGGACTCAGCAGCAAAGGCGATATTGATGAAGGCGACTGCAGTGGCGTGGAGCGACGCGGGATCATTAGACTACAGTGTGGCAAGTGTGGGCGGCAGCGGAATAGTTGGATCATGTTTATATGGTACATTTGAGTGCGCATAGTGAGACATTTCTGGAAAGAGACTTATGCAATCAGAGTACTGTTTTGTGTTTGATAGACATTTACTAACTTTATGCTTACAATATAACATTTGTATTTTAGGAAGATTAACTGTATATAATATTTGTAAATACTAATCTACAGTGCGTGAATTGCTTCTAAATAATCATTGTAAAATTATTTTAGAAGTTACGTAGGTTTGGTAATAAATGCAGAAATTTAATTGATCTATTTTATTTAATTTACTAAGTCTTCCATTCCGACCGAGCCTGGCTACGCCCAGGGCAGTAAATTTATAACATTACTATTTTATAATCATCTGCAGAAAAAAATTCCCTTGTAACCTCCTGATAGTAGTTAAAAATTAACATAGGTAGCTAATGTGTAGGGTCACATCGGGCACTAATTTAATTTGTACTTATTTGCATAGAACGTATGACGGAAATTAAAAGAGTTTTAAGAAAGTGGCTACTGATCTTTAAAAGAACCAATGTCACTATGAAGTTGTCCAAAATTTCTCCCCGATTCGAAATATGGCAATAGTTATATATGAAAATGTTTCAATAAAAACTTATCTAATTATCTTACCATTCATTTCGCACATTGTATTAGAAATATTAATGTGTAATTATGGTATAATGAAGCTAATTTACAATTTCAGATAATAATTATCTCTCACCATGTAATACATACTAAATAACCCCTGGTACCAAATAAGTTCAATAATACACACCTAAAAGTAAAAATGTAATGTTCCTATAAAGAGACATTGCCAGTAATGCGACACCCCTTAACGTATTATAACAAAATAAATAATTTATCACAAGAGGTGACAAAGCCTCTTAAACAGTGTCCATATTTATTATTTTACGTGAAAGTTGTGTTGCCATGCTAGATGCATGCTTATATAACTTTAGTAAATTTGGAAAGCCAGTGTTGTGTGTTGTACATGGTTAATGAATGTCAGTCGACATTTTAAATTTAAAAAATGGGCCTGAGATCTCCATTCTATCGAATATTCATTCAATTTTTTTGACCATATGATAATAAAACCAGTTATACATTCTCACATATTTTAAATTTTACTGACGTTATAGAAAACAGAGTACATACATTTAATCCTCCATGTAAAATGTATACAAGTTGTTGAAAAATTGCATGTCAATATTTTGGAGGTACAGTATTACCACCTAAGGAACAAAAAATGTTAAATGAGCGTGGGCGGAAAACACACCGTTACTGTACTACAGGTCTAATTACTAGAGACCCTGGTTTTTCGCGAAGAGAATTTTGCCCCACTTTGTTTCCGTTCCTTACGTGCACTTCTGTAGTTCTGCTTCATGGTCAGCGATTGGATATTTTAACTGTCACGAGCGTTTGGAATCTACCGGCAAATTACAGACGTATGTTGTTGTAGGAACGTTATTGTGATTGGCTCAGTCAAATGAGATACGGCTCTACACATATACACGCTGCCAATAACCATGAAGCAGAACTGCAGATGTGTACGTAAGGCCCTGAAACAAAGTGGGGCAAAATTCTGGGTCTCTACTCATAACTTGCCGTGCATAGCGTGCGAGCTAGATCATGTTATTATGAAATGCTACGTCAGGCAATGCCCACCGTCCAATTAAATACTACCTCTCTGGTATGTAGGTACCAATAATACCTGCAATGGCATTACAACGTTAAATTATTCAACCCGCACTCTTTGCACTATACACCGCGTACTGTGAACTATAATGCAGGAATGATGCATTTTCGTACCTATGTTAAAAATAATATTTTTATTCCTCTAGATGTAAGGATTGTTCTTCAAAAATATTGACATGCAATTTTGCAACCTCCTGTATTTTGAGATAGGGCATCTTGAATAGGCAAGCTGGTTGTCTCTGTGATGGTATTTATAATGCGCATGATGGCTTGGAAGTGCCATTCCGTCCTCGTATGAAGTGTGTTTTCTTTCCGTAAGGCGAGGCATCCGTCCAGTGGTCGGGTTTTCCTCGAGCGCTATCTGGTAGTCCCGCCGCGTCGCGCACTCCATCGAAGAACTCCTCTTCTTCTTCTTTCTTGGCGAACGCCGTCCAAGTCACGTCTCGAAAGAGCCACGGCGGAAGCATAAAAAAGGGAATCCTGGCAGACACGCGGGCGTAACACCTTCTGGGACAATAAGCGATCCATTATCACCTGTCTGGGACGTTCTGGGAGGTTGAGGAGGAGCCGGGCCTTACACGTCGCAGCAGTGGCATCGAGAAGTTTACCATTAGGGATGGGGAGATGTAAGAGAACGAGCTCAGCATAGACGTCCCTTCATCACCTTTGCGGAATTTCTTCTCATTTCATTACCTACTGTGCTCGTAATGATAACCAACGAGGTCAATGATAGTTGTGGTGGGGTTTATTATAGCATTTATCGTCTCGTCGACAGTGAGGTCATTAGACGGTTACACATAACTTTACACAAGGTTAAGCACTAGGAAAGCAGTCGGACGTTGGCCTATGTTAAGGAACTGACCCATCCAGTGGGGAAACAAGGAATATATAAATCAGGATGGCCGGTGCCGCTAGTACCTGGGTTCCCCTTAATGCATGCCCATCCTGTTAACATTGCTAGTGATAGTGTTGGAGGTGTTGATAACAGTGATAGTATGCTGGTGAGGATAATGCAGGTGAAGACGATGACTCTGACCGTGCTGATCGTAATTTTTTTGGTGGTGATGATGATTATGACAATGATGACGATGGTGTCCGTCCACTCTGTCCACTCTAAGGTTGAAGCAGAAATGTAAATTTTTGACGAAGTAAATCAAAGCAAAATGAAGTGTGTATATATATATATATATATATATATATATATATATATATATATATATATATATATATATTCCTCACATTGTGATTGTGTCGTAGCACAGTTACCTTGTATTATTCAATATTTCAAATGAAAACTATGCTGCGCAAAAATTTTAATTGTAATTCACTTGAATGAATTAACTGCAACCTTATAGGCTGTTCACTATAAACTGAGCACTCTGCAGAACTTTTAACTAATTAAAAATGTGTTTTATTGAGCTAACAGACGTTAACTTATGAGTGTATTGAAAAATGTACACTGGTTTTAATTACACGGAATTTTTCATATTAAAAATAATAAAGATGGCTGCAAAACGGCCGAAAGAAAACATGCAGTGCTCACTTTATCGTGAATGGCCTATACATGGTGGGATGTTTTAATCTAAGTCCAGTGCATGTTTCTAGATTAGTTTCACACGAATCCTGTGAGTAGTTTTTAAGTATAGTGGGTTGAAAAAGCTGTTTTACGCTATTTTGAGGGGCTCTGAAATTATTTTCCTAATTGACGTGATGCTTGAAACTACCTGTCCGTGATAGTTTGAAGTGTGTTTTCTATTTGTACACTGACTTAAGTGACACATGTGGAATAGTTACGTTAAAAAAACGTGTTTACGAACATACTGCAACGCATGTTAAGCTAGTGGTAGGCGGTGCGCTCAAGGGGCCTACCTACCTGCGCTTCAAATGCGTTCCAACGACGACTGTTCTTTTTTTTTTCCTTTGAAAGTATTTACAGCACATTATATCTGTATATCTACGAAACGAACACACACTTAAAACAATGTCGCTATAGTTTTAAAAATTCGTTACGTTTCTTATAAACATTATTTTCTGGTCCCTCAAAGCATTCTAAAATGGCCTTTTCAGACTACCGTACTTGGAAAATTAACAATCGGATTCGAAAAACCTAACTGTATGAACGAGCGTTAGACTGAACGATGCTGTCCACAAATAAAATACTGTGGTCACCGCTTATAATAATATAGGAAAAAGATAATAGTAAATCACTACCTACACGCCAGCTGAGTAGCTTGCGCGGAGAGGCGATAATGTATTACATACGTCGGTCAACGACAACCTTACCGCTCCTACCTCACACACACAAACGCAGCCTATCTATGGAGGCCCTTAAGCCGTGACTGGCGCCGACCTTGGAAGACAATTCACGGCTGCCAACTAGGAAACAATCGACGGCGACTGGCGGAGCAGTCAAGTGAGGCGCTGACCGACAAATCCACCGGATTGGAAAGGCAAACAATTAAACCACGACGAATAATAGCACGCAAAATAAGTTTCAGAAGATTTCTAGCCCAAGGGCGAATAAATAAAAAGAAAATAAAAACGAATTCCTTCTCTTTCCTGAAGCAAGGTGGTTGACTTCGTTTGGAAGAAAGTGCCAAACGTAGAAACTCATAATAAAAAGTAGATCAAGAACTGTTGTTCATAACTAGAATTTTCCACAATTTTTATGACAGTTTAGTTTTATTTTTTTATTTATATACGACTACCTATTGTCCGCGACTTCTTTCGTTTCAATTTGATGCCGCCTTAAATCATGCAAAATATCACTATAAGTACTCCAAATCGTTTAAAGTAGTTCGTATCTCATTTCTAATATTTATTACGTCTTTGATTAAAACATTACATCACTTCAAATTTCAAATGTCATGTACGTAATAGTATTAATTGTAATAGTAATATTAAAGATAATAGGTCACTGTAAATTAATTTTATTAAACAAAAATGTTTTAAATATCACCAACATTTTTGGGCACCCCGTTCTTTCCCTCTGTCACGCTTTGAATTATTTTCTCCCCCTCCTCCCTTATTTTCCCTTATACATAGAATTTTGTCAGCAACCTTCGTACGCGCACGCACAACTAATAAAAGTTTCATGGCAATTGGGTGAAAGGTATAGAAAGGCATAAGGAAAATGTTAGAAACCATACTTGTCAACAAAAATCCGAAAATGGGTTAAAAATATTTTCTATGCAAAACTGGTGAGTTGCACGCGAACATTACGTAGTCAGATTTATAAATCAAATTACATCCCGTTTAAAAATTAGGCGACAATTCATGTTTTCATTCAAAGTCAGACGTAATTACACCACTGTAATTTTGCAAAAAGGGCACAATAGTTGCTTTCTGTTGGAAGGCGTCTGTTTATGAAATGCTGTCATTGACAAGTTTACTACTTAAAGGCCTATTGATAGGTAAATTTTTCCACGTTGGTGTAAATAATTGAAAATATTTTTAACAGAATGCTTTTAAAATTTTTGAGATTGTGTGCTGACATACAGTGCACGTATGCAGGTTTTTTGCAAACTAATGCACAGTCCGCCTGCAAAAAATACCCTATATGTTCGTTAATTTTTCCTTATTTTTAATACTTACTATGCAAAAATCACAAATTAAAATTCGTGTGTATGTGCACAGTTTACCAGAATAATGCACACAAATGTTTCTATGACAATAAAACAACACCTGGTATGTAGGCAAACGTCCTACTTTCGCCAAGGAACTACCTTGTACGTGGGCCGAGCTTTGAGGTAAATGCAACATGTGGTGCAGTCGTTTAAAAGTCTGTCACAAAATCTACCCAAAAAATTAAGGCTCGTTTATATATACAGGGTGGAGCTGAATTCGACCGACAAACCGCGGCCGGTGATTCCTCAGTAAATAATAAGCACAAAATGTGGAGAACACTTTGTGTCTACAATTAATATTAACGATTAAATAAGTCTTTGAATTTCGAATTTTTAAACGTTATTTTCACAGAATATATGAAAATAAATTACTTAGAAGGACAACACTCTGAACATAGCTTTAAGTTATTAGGCTCTTCTAATCCATAGAAAATTTTGGCAGAGACCTTCCACCCTTAAGGGCTCGGCGTGGCGAGCTGATTTAACATATGTTTACGGTGAACGTCCACCGACGCCTGTGCGCTGTGAACCACGGAACAAACACGTACGCAGTATTGCCTATGTTCTAGGCTCTGTAACGGTACACCTAATACTTTACCGCGTTTTTAACGAAAACGATAAGCCCTAGACAGTTGCAACAAGAGGATATTTTTTGTTACATAAGTTACACAGCTCAATAAAACGCCATCAATTGTTAGAATTTCCTGACGCTACAAAACTTGTACGTAAGTAGGGAGTGACCACCCCTGTTATTTTCACAAGGACGGAAGTTCTTTACCAGAATTTGCTTCGGACTAAAAGAGTATAACAATTTAAAGCCATGTTCGGAGTTTTATCCTTCCAAGTTATTTATTTTCACATATTTTGTGAAAATATAGTTTCAAAATTCAAACAACAGAGGCTTATTTAATCGTAAATATCAATTTTAGACACAACTTTTTCTGCAAATTTTGTGCTTATAATTTACTAAGTAATCACCTGCTGCGGTTTGTCGGTCGAATTCAACCCTACCATGTATGGGCTGTTCCGGGAGTAAATGGCAATATTCTCGGAGGTGATAGTACTGGTTATTGTGATAAAAAAAAAGTTCATGTGAACATGTAGTCAATAATGGACACGGTTGTCGAGACGGCCCTGTTGAATGTAAACATTGATAAACTCTAAAAATACTGTTATTGTTTTATTTGCAGTTACGTTCCTTGCTTCAGTTACAAGTACACACTAACCTTATTTTCCATAGCTGTTATAACAAAATTACAATACCCAATTATGTCCAGTGCTAATGTTTTCACGGTAAGTTCTCGAAGATTCCACCATCGACCTCAATATATTTGTCAAATCGCATGTTACTACAGACACAAATTTTCAAGAACTTTTTTCAAGTATTGTGTGTTGTAGAACGTTGTATGACCGGCTAATAGGTCCCGATGTTTTAGACGATCTATTCCTTTGGCTACACACGTCTTATGTATCTCCAGCGTGATGTAGCCCCTCCTCATGATTAGCACAAGGTACGGGGTAATTTCCACTTACGTTTTCTAATCGGCGGATTGGTCGTGGTAGTGCTATTCCCAGGCCACCAAAGTCTTCCCACCTCAACCCCTTAGATTATTAGTTATGAAGTGTAAATTCTACATAAGTAAAGTTATTACACGAGACGAACTGCTCGTTAGCATAATGTATTCTTTGTCATACGGGAACGTCATGATTATCTTCTACGGGCAACGCGTCGTCTTCTTCACCGAGTTGACAAATGCATTGAGGTCGATGGTGGGATATTTGAGAACTTACTGTGAACCATTTATAATTAATTTTTTGTCTCATAAAATTACTTTACCGTAATTTATCTCTTATAATATTACTATTACAATTAATACCATTACTTACATTAGTTCACAAATGGCAATTTTAAAAAAATACAAAAGGCCAGTTAAGTGTTTGTAAATATTTTAGCATATTGCCCATAATATCTAATTTCAGTGTAAATTAATTCATTCTAGCAAGACACTTGATTTTTGTTATTACTATGTTCCCGTACGAATTCTGCCTTTGGCAGGCTGCTATGGAAAAACTGTGAGAGCTAAACAATTGTGACAAGTGGAAAATGTAGTCACAAATAACGTCTATAAAATGAACACTATGCCGCCTACCTCGAAACCCGGGTGCGAGAAATGATAGGGATATACTGTACATTTTAAATTATATTCGGCGTGGCTCAGTACCTGTCGAACCGAAATGTACAAAACTGTCAGCGGTGGTGTACATTGTAATAGGATATGAGTGAATAATTAGGCTTATCAACAAACTCTCTAAAACATAATCTCCTACATTTTTATCTCTGTAGCAACATTTTCCTATTCTCAGAGAAAATAGATTTTGTCCGAATGCGATGTCATTTAAAATGATTGAGCACTTCTGAGTAAAAATTAACAAAAATGTAATCGCCAAAGGGATGAAAATTAACGCGTGTACGCGTGTCTGCAGACAGATTCGCAGATGTTGTACGGAATATACATGAAAGTGTTATATTGAGTATTGTACATACAACCTAGTAATTTAGTTTATATTGTTGCGAGCCGCGACTATCGTGCGAACAGCACAAGCTGATACAATGACGGCAGAACTAAAGAGCCTCAGTGCACATTGTGCAGCTCGAATTACGCTTCTTGACGTGCCGCGCCGGCCACCTGAACGAATATTTCAGGATTCGTATACACAATGATAAAAGTATATATCACGGCATAGAGAATTCTTGTGTCTACTCTCTGCTCCTGGACGGTGCTTGGACCCTGACGCGACATGTTTCTCGGAGCTCCGAGACAGAGAGTTTCCGCGAAATTTATTGACTCCTGATTAAATTTTTGCCGAAAGGCATTTTGTGTTCGAGTGAGTCGTGGAAATAGTTACGGGTTGCGAGCAGTACACAAGAGTGTTCGGCGATATTGTTGCTGCGAGGAGAAGTATCGACGAGGACGTTCTGGGACTACAAGAGGATCATCAGCGTGTTGCAAGCTAGGACATTGGGGTAAACCAATTGTGTGTGGCCAGAGAGACAGTTTATGTACATAGAACTTGTATAGAGGGCGGAGACTTAATTATTTTAACTGTATAATCTTTATGTATGTAATAATTATTTGTTTTCTTTGCTATCAACTTGTAACATACTGGTGACTTTAACAGAGACGTTTCGTGTACATAGTTGCGAATAAATTAGGTTAGCTTTGCTTATTTTCTTTTATTGAATCAAGTACCTCCATCCCTCAACGTGCCCTGCCCAACTTACAACAATACGTACAAATATTCTTAGCTAAAAAAATTTCTAAAAATTTGTGTTTGGCACTATAGTTTCGATTCACTGCGATATCTCTTCCATATCTGGCGTGTTGGAAACTTGGAGAACAACGCCGTTAGCCGGAGGTTTTTATCAGGGCACTCCCATTTCCTTCGCACTTGCGTTCTGTCGCTCTTCCATACTCATCTCATCATAACACACCAGCGTTCATGGCATATACTGTGTGATAGAACGTATCATTGCTTGCTGAGTAGGAGGAAGCGAGACGGAGCAAATGTCTCTTTTTAAGAGCGCGGTCTACCGCAATTTTCAACACCATTTTTTTATTTTTTATCTGTACCAGATATTTTTTTTTATTTTTTATTTTGGACAGAAAATGTGACTAAAATTGGCTCTCAAGAAATTTTTTCATCTCTCACAGTTTTCGCGTAATGGCTTGTCAAAGTCATATTTTGCATGTTTCCGTTTTAACGACTACACTAAAACCAACTGATAAACCAAACTAAAAAAAAACACAGTAGATAAAGGCTACAATGACATGCTCATAAAATTAAAGAATAAAAATTATTTGAATTTAAAAAAAATGCTGAAACTAAAAATAAAAATTAAAAATATTAATTTTTTTTAAACACAAATAATTTTTATTCTTTAATTCTATGAGCATGACGTTGTAGCCTGCAATGTCTTTATTCACAGTGATGTTTTTTAGTTTGGTATATCAGTTGGTTTTAGTGTAGTCGTTAAAACGGAAACATGCAAAATATGACTTAAACAAGCCACTACGCGAAAACTATGAGAGATAAAAAATTTTCATAAGAGCCAAATTTAGTCACATTTTGTGTCTAAAATAAGAAAAAAAAATATCTGGTACAAATGAAAATTAAAATAATGGTGATGAAAATTGCGGTAGACCGCGCCCGTAAGGGGCGGTTACAGGGTTGGGCGTAGCAGGGCGCCAGCCACACCTCCAAAAAGTTTAAAACATGGTTTATTATCAACGCATTACAATTTCTTTAAGGGCTGTAGTCAATTTTTTTGTCAGGAAATTCTTTAAATAAACATTATTTTGCACGTTGGAATCCAAATTTTTGAGGAGAGGTCTCCTGGATCCCCCCAACTTTTTTTTACTTAGGTTTTAGGTACATATGCTTTTTAAGGCCATGCTCTCTTGTTTCTACTTTTCAGTGATATTAATTTTTTTACGCCTAAACGAGTGCAGATGTCAAAAATAAGTTTGGCAGTTTTGTTTGAAATCGTCTTCTCCATATTGGCTGATTATTCCAAGGCAGTAAAGCTGAAGGTAATTATGTAATTAACGAAATTCTGGTTACTTGACTTTTCAGTCGAAACTGTATAATTTCTTACTTTGAAAAAAAAAAGCTATAATTGGGAAAAACTGTTTTAAACAAACCTGCCAGACAGATTTTTGATACCTGCTCTCGTTTAAGATTAAAAAATATTAATTATCGCAAAACATAGGAAGCTAAAGAGCATGGCTTTAAGAAGAGTGTTAGACAATTGGATTGTATTTTCAGTTTTTGAGCCATAAAATTTATTCAAATTGTATTATCAAAATTTTCTCTTCGATAAAGCATAGGATGTATTTTTGGTAAACTGCCCGTCATAAATAATGCAGGAATCTTTCATACTTTGTCGAGCAGAATCATTACAAGAGAATTGTTGAAAGTCAATCTATAATTACCTTGCAATGATTCTGAACGACAAATTAATAAAAAATTCCATTATTATTTATGTCGAGCAGTTTACCAAGAATACGTCCTATGCTTTGTCGAAGAGAACATTTTAACAATACAATTTGAATAGAAGTTATGGCTCAAAAACGGAAAATACAATAAAATTGTATAACACCCCACGATTCAAATTCGTTGCAGTGTGTTCATGATCAGGTTTTTTCTACAAAAAAATTCCTCGTGTACCTATGGTGCCAAAGTACGAAAGGAAAACAAACTTCAGACAAGGTCGGAACCTCATTGATAAGACGCCACGCTAATTAAAAACACAGTTTCCAAGCCCTCCAACATTGCTAAAAACGACCTTTTCAGACTTCCGTACTTCAAAATGTACTAACTGGATGTATGTGAAACTCAGATTGCGACTTGCACTGAACTTAGTTGCAGGCTTGCCACCAATAAAATTATATGGTCACCGCTTAACGTCCCATAGTAAAAACCGGTCGGCGGGAAGCTTGCGTGCTAATTCAGCACTTAGCTCGTTGAGGCGACGCGGCATTTGATGCGCGCTTCGAGGTCGACCTTACTGCTCCGTCGCTTTTGAGCTTCTCACGCGCGGGTAGGCGGCACCCTTAAGAGTGCGTAGTAGATAATTAAACGCTGAAAACATAAATTGATTTCTACGCTTTTTTCGAAACCAATATGAATGAAATACTCAATGACAATCCTAGATAATGGCATTTGCTAACATTATGAGTAAATTCTTTTCCAAAATTACTAATTCGTTACGCGTGATCTCTTGCGCCGCAGTTAAATGCACGAGGTTCCGGCGTCAGAGATTGTGCCTCAGAAGTTCGTAGCAATGGAAACAATTTTGCTTAAAACGTTGGCTTAAACTATTGCCTAGGTTTGCTATTGTTTAATTTTCGCAAATTGGGTTTAAAAACACCTACAGTTATAGATTAATGATTTTAGCGTTCGATTATGTACCACGCCCTGGCTTCGAAATAAGCGTAGAAATCAATTGATGTTTTCAGCGTTTATTTAAATACAACACACTCTTTAAGTCATACGTATTTTCTTAACCTCTTTTTTTTCTTCTAAAAAATGGCTTTATTCGCCACCGTCTCTCACACACTTCGCGTGCAGGAGTAAGTACGCAGGCCACCACATCCGTCACGATACTGACGAAAATAACGTCGCTCACGCACGCCCCGGAGGAAAGGCGCCTGTGGGAAAGAAGAGGGCGGGTCTGGGCGAAGTGGCAGAAGAATTACCCGCAGCAGCGAGGAAAGAAAAGAGCGACCGAGAAGTGACGGCTAATTAAGAGGGCGGTAATTGGTCCGCCGCGAAAAACACCACGCCGCCTTCCTATCACTGCTCGGGCTGGTCCACGACTCGGAGGCTGCGACGTCCACGTCTCTCTCTAGCCTGACCTTGGGCGGCGACCACAAACCAGTTCCCTCCAGCGGCGGGGGGTGGTAGGGGGGAGGAGAGAATTAAAAAGTGCAAATGTATTCAATGAACACAGGGTGGAGAGGGTAGGGGGAGAAGGGGAAGTGGCATTTAGGAAAATAAAAAAAAACACACACACTCAGGCGCGTTATTTCTTCTTGGAAGCTGTTTACGCTGCTGGGAACCTGTTTTCCTCCCACAGGGTGTCCCAGAACAAGCTCTCTTACACGCCGTGCTGTTGCGGCGCAGATCCGGGTAGGCTTGGCTGCATAGCTATTCACAAGTCGCTAGGCCTCTTCACTTTGCACTGCTCTGTAAATACACTTTAGTTGCCACAGTAAACTCTTTCAATATGAGCCTGCAAAGAAAATTTTTGTTTAAATGTTACAGTACCGGTAACAAAAATTGTGTTATTGTTAATATAATTAATTTTAAATATATTTTTGAAGTTAGTTGTGGTATTTTTAACACTAGCTTTACGTTCAAAAATATTACCTATCTTTGCTACAAAGAAACTTGTTTTATTTTCAAAGAAAACTTTAATTAAGACAACATGTGACACAATACATAATTTTTCCACGTGTTCTTTGCTGTAAGGCAATATTTCTTTACCGTAAGCTAAATACTTTTGCAGTGCTTCGTATTTAAATTGCATTTTGTTGTGGCAACGAAAGTGTTCATACTGTCTTCGTTAACATTAAAAACAATTGAAGAAGGAAAGTTTTGTTTGTATTATACAAAACGATTGAAAAGTGTGAATGAGGTTCGAACTATCTCCTACATTCTGCGAATAGTGTCTTATAAATCTAAGATTCATGTTGTTTTATGCAGCGACAAAAGTAGCATAGGAATTTGGAAATAAAGTAAATAAATAATAACATTATTTCGCTCCATTGTCGTACATAGTCTAAGGAAAATACACACGATGAATGGGATTATTAGTAGTGAGAAATTTTTATCACAAATAGGCATCTGAAACCTTGCCTAGTCTTAGGTAAGAGTCCATGTTGTTTTGCTGTTTAGTTTCAATGTCAATATTTTTGTATAGCGAAACAATGTCTAGTCCAATATATTTACAAATGTGGTAAAAATATATTGGCTAATAATTAACTACCTACGAAACACAAACCTATTCATATTGTTATGTGGTAGAGTCAGCGAATTCTTCCGGGCATTGTTCCTTCTATTGCGGGAGTGGTGTCTGTATTAATGTTAATAACAAAATATAGGACTATGTGTAGACAAAAAACATACAAGCACAACCATATAAGACTCAGTCGCATTATGGCTAACCAAACAAACACTGCATTTTAATATATAATTGTATAAAGTTGACTTATTTCACTGGAAATTTAAGTTCCAAAGCATACAAGGGTACACACAAATCTTCCCCGAACGAATGAAGCTATATCCTCCCCTTCAAATCCCCCCAACCACACCCCTTCCCTCCCAAAACAAATTCCTCCACGTTTCCCAACCAATATTACAATATGCATGCGTAAATATAATTTATGTATGTACGATAATGCTTATTATGTTCTTAAATTATCCACAATAGACGAAATTTAAAATTTAAACGTAACTATACAAACATAATATTATTTCATGATGGCACT
This sequence comes from Medauroidea extradentata, assembly GCA_003012365.1. Lineage (NCBI taxonomy): Eukaryota > Metazoa > Arthropoda > Insecta > Phasmatodea > Phasmatidae > Medauroidea > Medauroidea extradentata. Next base: position 26,244 of record PNEQ01006282.1, read on the forward strand.
GGTATCACAATGATAAATCACTAGCAGTGTCGTATAGTAAAAATCTTGCATCTACCCCATGACAAATATAAACCAAAAACTGAAATGACGTTGCTTTATATTTAATAACTAAGAAGACAAATATTTATTTTTTTTTAACGAATAAAGTAATCTGCAGTGCTATAGAACGGATGCAGTACAAGCTGCGTGGAAGTTTAACAAGCAGAAAACTGGCAACGTTGCACAGAAAGTGAGGAGTCACATCATTAACAACTTTGTAACCAAACAACTTCGTAGCAGTAACAATTCAGCGTGACTTGACACTTTTCATTGACTCTTCTGGGGCAGTTTTCATTCCACCTGACCTACGGTCGAATCATCTCGATTCGGAATAATATACAACTGACGCTACTAGAAAGTATTACAGCATATTTTTCCGACCTTTTCCAACAGTCAAGACACCTGACTCGAGGGGCCACAGGTTCAAGTCCCGACCGAGATGGAAATATTTGACAGGGCGTTGTGAACACATCCAAGCCGATATTCAAATGTGAAAATTAGAACAACCATCCTAAGATTTTTATGAAGTGTATCCTGTTAGAGTTAGTCATATTTTCTCGGTCACGCGACCAGGGCGTTTGATCGCCACAGGTTAGCCATATTTGTGACAAATCGCAAACAAGTTATTAGCTAGGTTCACTTTTTTGGGCCCAAACAAACTTCTCCCGGATCACTTTTCAAATGACTCTAGTAGAAATTTTACTATACTGCTATTTTTTCTACACCGTTTCCATTTTATATTCTGAAAGTTTTCTGCCCCAGGGTGAACACCCCAGGGGGAATACTCCGGGGGGAACACCCCAGGAGGAACATCCCAAGAAAACACCCCAGGAGGAACAGCCCAGGAGGAACAGCCCAGAAGGAACATTCCTAGGGAACACCCCCAAAGGAAACCCCAAGGGTGGTAAGCATTTTCGGAGCTATGGCCAAAAAGTTGAACCGAATCAGATCACAGGCCACGATACATAACTATTAACATTTACTACATTTTATGATCTCCACTTTTAAGTAATTTCTTACAGTATTATAACAGAGTCATTTTATAAAACATTTATTTGCAATTTTCAGTATCCTCTTGAAGTTCGAACACGGTCTCCACAGTATTAAGATGAGCATTGACAAATATGGAATTATTGTTATATAATTAATTTCATTGTCAGTGTAAATGACTCTGGAACATAGCGCGAACACTTCAGCTTTTGACGGGAAATTCAAAACGCAGTGGCGGGCCAGTGTTAGGCCCACGGGCATACGGTTGGTCGTCCCTGAGACTATTATGCGAGGAAGAGTCTGTGGTGGTTCGCCATTGCCGTCCGCAGGGGTGGGGTGAAGAGACTAAAACACGACGCCCAGTCTTGAACTCTGGGAGGCAACAACATTAGATTTTCACCTCCTTGGCCGGGAATCGAATCCAGAACCTTTAGAACACCAGCCAGGAGCTCTGACCATTAAGCTATTATATGTTGACGTTCAAAAAGGTAAAAAAGAGTTTATCTTAGACTTCTACAAATGTTTAGCAAATATAAAAAAAGTTTCTGGACAGATGCATTCAGTACAATGACAGGCACTGTTAGTGCTTGCAGATAAAACGAGTGCGTTATCCATTTCCAACTGAGCGTATAACGTTATCTCTTCGAGCGCCAAGGTTCACAGAATTTATCAAAGTGTCATTACATCGTATGAATAACGACAACGTTATATTTCATTGCTAGCGTATTTCCAGTGTAAAACATAATCCTGAAGAGGTAGTGCCACCAGGACAATGAAATGCAGACATACTGAACTGAAAACGAAAACAACAATCGACAAGAACTCAGCCGCAAGAAAAGTAACTGACAGGGGAAAGAAGCCCTCTATCCCCCCCCCCCGCAACAACCTTTTACGGTTCCCGGTTTGCTAACAATTAGAGGGGCCCAGAAGGCTAATGTTTTTTTCTAATTATTGTACAGTTTTTATTATGATGTGCATGTTTTTTGAGTCTGTAGGATTCCATCACGCACCGCTACGAGTTACAGGGGAAAGGAGGAGGAAGGCGAATTTGTAGGTTCACTTTTCTCACACATTTTGGAGTAAACAGTTACACAAATGAAATACTGTTACACATTTTCTGTTCTGGGCGCAACCAGTTACCAGACTCGATTGGGTTGGACAATTTGATAAATTATTTGAAATCATTAAATTAGATTGCCTTATTTATTACAGGCCTTATTAGAACACTCAACTATAATAATGCAACAAACACTTACCTAAGTACAATTCACAACAACATGGTTAAATAGTTACTGTTATAATTTAGAATCAAATGGGGTAGCGGTGGTCGAAGGTCAGACCTCCCGCGTCCCTCTTAGGCGATCTGGGTTCGATTCCCGGAGGGTTCGGTCCCAGATCACTCGCTCATGGAAAACGTTTTAATGTTTCATTAAATATCTCATGGGATGTAAGCTCACAGTGAACTGTTTTATTTGAGTAGGTTAGTTGGTTTTCACTATTTGCATGTCAGCGTAACAAGCCAATTTTGACTTTGACGCACCGTTATGAGAAAACTATGAGAGATAAAATTATTTTGTAAGAGGTAACTGTACTCGCATGTATCGTCTACGAAACTGAAAATATAAAATTATGATTTTATCGCACTTGAACACCCGTAACAGGAGGACTTCTGCTCGCCTCCCAGACAGACGTGACGTCAGAGGGACGGAGGGCGGCCGAGGCAGGTCCAAAGTGTTGTCCGGAGTCTGAACAGACGGAATTAGAAGGAAACAGCGTTACTCGACGCCTCGCATGCACACGTCCCACAGCCGTCCGTTACAATACAATTTAGAATGGAATAAAGGCCTCTTCTGCTTGCACAATTTACATTTTAAAGGGCTTTGAGGGTGGGTATCGACCCTATCGTCCATCCCCCTACCAAATCCCATATTCGTCCTTGAGAAACACAGGTTGTGAAAAAATTCAAAATACTTCAACATCTGCAGTGTTTAAAATGATTGTCGTTGCAGTCATAATCTAAAGTCAGTGTTTATTGGTAACGTAATCTATATGGCGTTACCAAACAATCTCATATTACAAAAAGTTTATGTTATCTTTTACAGCAACATATATGTGAACTGAGTGCGGCAAAATGATTGATGAAGCACGCAGATTGAATTCTAGGTAATACAAAATCGTAATTAAATGTCAAATACAGTTACTATTTACGTGTTCTTGTAAGGCAATATAGATAAAATAGCTAATATTGAAAAACAGGGTAAGGTTTTGTCAACTCTGAGAACAAATTTTTTGCCTCATTGACGAATTCCTTAAGAAAATTATACTGAGACGGAATAAAATGCATACAACTATGGCACTGTAAACGGCTCGTCGGAAAATTGCACTCTTCAAGAGATAATGTCCTAAAAAGACATGTATACTGAAACGTAATCTTTAAGGAGATATGAGCCCCTGAAAGTTGAGTTTTAAAACCGCATTTCCGCCGAATACCGGAAACCAAATGTAATTTAATGATGGTTCTCCTACCACTGCTTATTATTATCATCATCGGGATGTTTAGTAAGATAGCAAATGCTCATTAATATAGTTTCCACCATAGTGAAAATAACAACTGTTACAAATCCTTGTATTGAATAACCTACAGCTGTGTTTTGATCAGGAAACACGGTTGTGAATGTTTGTTAAGTGAAACGGATGGCCTACACTTAAAGAAACCCTACCTCTTATGCATATACCTAGGATCCAGAATTTTCTTGTAAAATGGTTACCTTTTCAGCAGCGAAGATAGTACAACACCCGGATATGTTCAAAACTATGGCGCACAACGCATGAAGAACAAGGGTGGTACGGACACTTAGTTTTCAGCATTTGGCGAAGAATCTGTGTTCAGAACTCGATTTTCAAAGTTCTATGTCTATTTAAAATTAAAATTTAATAAATTCCACATTTAAAAAAAAAAAATCATTTTTTGGTTTTTATATAGCAGACGTTCCAGCCTACAACATCATTATTCACTGTAAATTTTTTTCAGTTTGGTATGTGAGGTGGTTTTAATGGCGTACATGATACGTGAAAGATGCAAATTTTGACGTTTACGTGTTATTACGCAAAAACTATGACAAATAAAAAAGTTTCACAAGAGCAAAATTTAGTCACAATTTCTATCTAAAATAAGAAAAAAAATATCTGGTGCTACCATAAAAATATTACGTTAAAAACTGGTGTAGCCTCGTCCTTACGAGGAGATATCAGAAAAAAATTTTAATTATTTAATAATTTTCATATTTGTATGTGATATGGTTTGATTTTTTTTGTAGATATACATTGTGACAATGTTTTTTTTCGCAGCAACGATTTTTTTAATAGCTTTTATTGTTTATATTTAGTAGATTGTGAAAGTCAAAATTTGCAAACACAATTTTGTACATGAAAGGAAAACAAAACTGGCTTACAGAAATGAAATAATTCATACTGAAGAATAGTGTCACGGACTACGTAAAGATGTGTAAAAAAAAGCATCGATTTTTGTGGTTTTAAAATGTCGGAGAATTCAAAATGATAAAAAAATCTGCCAAATTCCTGTAATTTTTCAAAAATACAAAACAAAGTGTAATGCGATTTTGTAAAGGTTTGCATATTTTGACGTAGCCCGCGACACTGTACTTTAGTGTGAATTATTTCGTTTCCGTAAGTTAACTGGTATTCCTATTTGCATAAAACAGTTTGAAGCAAATTTTGATTTTGACACGCCGTTATGAAAACCCATTTTTATCACTGTAAAAACGTTTGTTTATAGAATAAATATCTCGCACGAATGTAAAAGTTACTAAAACAATAACATTTTTTTTTTTTAGATAATCTCTCCCCTTCACTTGACAATAAATTTCTGTTGTGTACGCAGCTTGTCTGGAAGTAACGGTTTAGGCGAGGTGCTTATCATAAAACACATTGCGACACAAAAAAAAAGTGTGTCCGGTGGTTGGTGTGTGGTCGGAGTTTATCTTGGCGTGCTGCGGTATTGGGCGGAAATTAAATACCCGAGAGACGCGCGAAAATAGTTGAGCTGAGAGTGAGTTGACGTTCAGAAACTGTTGAAACCACGCTCAGTCAGTTTGTAAGAGCTACTGAGTTCGTGTACGTGCTTGAAGTCTGGAACATATGTATCAGTTCCCTGAAACGTCGCATTTCTTGTCCACGAAAAAACCACCACATTTTTTGTCCACCTCCATTTGAGTCTCTTGTCATCGTTGTGCAAGATGTTAAAAAGCGTCGTACGAATATAATTCAAGTTTCTTTATGTTCAGTATAAAAAATTTTGTGTTTGTCCAATGTGATCTTGTAATAGTAATTGTCACTACGGTTAGTGGGAAAACTAGAGTAAAGATTAATTGAGTAGTCCAATTCCAAAAGTTTCCTTGTATATCACCAAGGAAAACTGAGTTCTGAACAGATTTGTGTAGTTTTTAAACGTGTGCTAAAGTTGACGTAATGATAGTTTCCAAAACTAGCCTTATTCAATAACAGAAACACTTTGAAAAACCTTTGACCATGTTACAAATGAGTAGTGCAGTTCCAAAACTAAAACTGAGCAAATCGCAAAAAAAAAAAAAAAAAAAAAAAAAACTTATTTGCAAGCCCATTTGTGACATGGCCAAAGCAGTTTTTCAAAGTGTGTGTTATTGACTGAGGCGAGTTTTGAAAACTATCATCACGCCAACTTTAACGCACATTTAACAACCACACAAAACTGTTCAGAACTCATTTTACCTTGGTGATGGACTAGGAGAGTTTTGGAACTGCACTACTCAAGTATTCAGCCGACAGTTCAATAATTTTAATTTAGATGAATGGATACTGTATTTGTATAAATATTTATGTGGTATTGGTATGTTACATTTTTGTGATTGATAAGTATTGCCATAAGTAAACAAACTGAAAATAATAAACGCGACGTGGGACACGGTGACACGTGGCGGCCATTGTCTGCGAGCTGGCCTGTTATTGGTCAAAGGAGATTCAAGGCCATGGTCTTTAATTTATTTAAAACAATTCAAAATTACTCAAACATTTTTAACCAATTACTTTGAAAAATTTGTGACTGTGTACAGTCATACGATACACAATTTTGCCAGAGCGTTTTTAAAATAATGTACCATTTGATTGCAAAAATATATTTTGCTTCATTCTGGCTTATTTTCACAACGAAATATATGATATTTCTGGGGGGGGGGGGAATCTAAAAATCCGTTTGGTGCATTGCAGCAGAACCATTCAGACACAAACGATGATTATATAAGGAGGCGTTGAAGGACACTCGGCAGGAAGCCACGGAAGCAGCACAGAGTGTGCTTCGCCTGAACAACTGAGCCCGCACGACGGTGGTTGGTCCGACAACTGCGCGTCTTGAGGACCGACGTCTTAACAATCTTTTGTAAATTACAAAAACGGTAGTTTCCTGGAGAAATGGCGCACCAAATTAATTTGTCGTGATTTATTTATGAACATTAAGGGCGTGATCTACAGCAATTTCCACCTCAATGTATTTATTTCTTATTTTTACCAGATATTTTTTTATTATTTTAGACACAAAATGTGACTAAATGTGGCTCTTATGAAATTTTTTTATCTCTCATAGTTTTCGCGTAATGGCTCGTTAAAGTTAAAATTTGCATTATTCCGTTTTAAGGTGTACACTAAAACCAACTGACACACCAAACTGAAAAAATTCACAGTGGACAAAGACTTCGCAGGCTGTAATGTCACGTACATAAAAACAAATAATATTTTTTTGTGCATTTAAACAAAAATGCTAAAATTTTAAATTAAATTTTGAAAAATACAATATATTTTTTTAAACATGATAGTCACATTTTGTGTCTAAAACCAGCCCTTATTACTATCATTCAGTTTGCACTTGACCTGTAAAATTACACGAAATAAGAACTAAAGTAGTCCATCGGCGGGTAACAGTTGTCCAGGTTCTTTTTTGACCACTTTTAACACAATTTACTTATTTCTTTTTGGATACGACTAGAGGGGTGCACCCAAGAATTTTTTTGTTCCGGAGGGGGAAGGGAGGTGTAAGATAAGGTCGTAGCTACTATTTGTATTTTGGCAGGATAAGAAAAGTGGACCCGAAAATGAAAATGCTATTAACAACCCCCTCCCCAACCCCTAAAAAAGTTAGTGGTCCGGACCCTTCGTGAGAAAAAAAAAATGGATTTAAAGGTGTAAAATGGTGCTATTTAAGCAGTTTGCTAGGAGAAGGGGAGGGAGGGATAAATGGGCCCAAAAGACCCTCCCTGCTAAGTTTTGCTTGTATGATTTGGCAGATTCGGCATTACAGTTTTAAATCATAACAATTAAAGCAACAAATGGAGGTAAGACGGTAATATTTTCTTACAAAATATAACCCCTATCGAAAAATTGTTTCACTCATTTTCGAGGGTTGTTTAAACCCCAACCGCGCCCCCTTGGGTGCGTCATTGTTACGACTACAATCTATACGTTCCCGGAATTGTATATACTGTGTGTTAAATGTTTACTGAAAACCGTTAATACGTATTTTTTTTAACTGTGAGGTTTTCTGCAACTTGGTAACATTAGCTCACAATGGCGCACGTCTATTAAACGGTTTAGTTTTTAATACTAGCCTATTGCAAGAATCGTTCAAAGAATATACATGAAGGCAGTTATAACTATTTTGGAAGAGGAGCTTTGGTAACCGAAAAGGGGGAAGTAGGACACTAGGGATACGTTCGTTTTTCTACTGACATTAGTGAGGTTATTTGCTTTTAGTGTGGCATTACAGTGAAAAAAACCACAGCCATCTACAATTAATACAAATTCTACAATTACTTTCTTACAGCGCAGGTGGTGCCAGAAATGGCGGTACAACGTTACAATGTGCCTAGTTGGTTACACAGTCATCGACGTGTTGCCTACATGTGCCAGAAATGTTACACTGACAACGTTGCATACGGAGTCTCGCAGCACGTTGCCTGCACGTGCCAGAAATGTTACACTGACAACGTTGCATATGGAGCCTCGCAGCACGTTGCCTGCACGTGCCAGAAATGTTACACTGACAACGTTGCATATGGAGTCTCGCAGCACGTTGCCTGCACGTGCCAGAAATGTTACACTGACAACGTTGCATATAGAGCCTCGCAGCACGTTGCCTGCACATGAAAGAAATGTTACACTGACAACGTTGCATATGGAGCCTCGCAGTATGTTGCCTGCACGTGCCAGAAATGTTACACTGACAATGTTGCAGATAGAACCTCGCAGCACATTGCCTGCACGTGCTAGAAATGTTACACTGACAACGTTGCATATGGAGCCTCGCAGCACGTTGCCTGCACGTGCCAGAAATGTTACACTGACAACGTT